>CM069858.1:188863519-189088519 GCA_036172795.1 Pelodytes ibericus | reverse complement strand
GGTGACTGAGTCCATTTAAATCAGATCAAAAATTACATTTACCACCTAAAAAACAGAGACAGAATTAGGAAATATGTTTACAAAAAAAATATATACAAAAAGGGAATTATCTGCAAGCGTCTGTTCACTACCAGACCTCACAGTGAGCAGCAATATTAGCACTGATACCCAGATTAATTATAAAGCATGTGAACAAATGCTAGACAAATCTCCCACTAGACAAGTATTGCCTCTACCCCCCACATTCTTCAGTACTGCTAGCAGTGAGTGACCCTCGCGTTCGGATGTCATAGCGGGGCGAGACGATTGGCTGTGCGCATGCTGACAAACCAGGAACTGCTGTGTCTCGCATGTGAGACTCAGCAGATAGTAAACTATTAAGATACACGTCGGGTTTACTTAATTGTACAAGGACGTGTATTGTTTAACCCTTGCTTCCTTTAAATAATTCTGCCACAAGTGGAATCTTATATAGAACAAAAACCATGGAGACCAATAGATGTTTCAATAGTATAATGGTCAATAAAACTGAGCTCTAATCTGTGCTAGAGAAATAGCAATCAATGTATAAAACATTTGTAGTGAGTATGGGAAGTAGCATAGGCGGTGTCTAAATAGTGGCTTTATCAATTACGTACACTTAGACTATGCCACTTCCCCAAGAGTGAACAGCATGATGAACATAGAAAAAAACATATACAATGTATAGTAACCATACAGATTAGATCCATATGCATACACCAAATGTTTTTGCCACTGAAAGCACAATTTTCATGGTGAACAATGAGTTTACAACACACGTGAAAATGTATACTCTGTATAATGACATGACCCATATAAAGGTCACATCCATAAATCACAATTTGCACAATATAATAACAATATACAGATAAATGCCACAAATCATATCACTAGTTACACAGTTTGCAACAAAACCGCCCAAGTTAATTCTCTATTTAGTCCTGCACTATTATTTACATTAGCAAACGCGCCTAATTCACAAATCCAGAATACCGCCCGTCGAAGTAGGGCTTGAAATCTTACTCTGCCTCTAGCTGGATTGGTAACTGTTTATATGCCAAAAGCCCAACAAGGCTGGAGAGCCATGCTTCAAAATAATGAGCGGCCAAAGCATTAGTTTTTTTTTGCCCATTAATTGAGTTTTATAAAAAAGCTCCCAATATATAAATAACAATGTATGTTACTGTGTATTCGTACGTAACAATGAAAGTTACCGTGTATTCCTACGTAACAATGTATGTTACTGTGTATTCCTACATAACAATGTATGTTACCGTGTATTCCTACATAACAATGCATGTTACTGTGTATTCCTACATAACAATGCATGCTACCGTGTATTCCTACATAACAATGTATGTTACTGTGTAGTCCTACGTAACAATGTACGTTACTGTGTATTCCTACATAACAATGCATGCTACCGTGTATTCCTACATAACAATGTATGTTACTGTGTAGTCCTACGTAACAATGTATGTTACTGTGTATTCCTACATAACAATGTATGTTACCGTGTATTCCTACATTACAATGTATGTTACTGTGTATTCCTATGTAACAATGTATGTTACCGTGTATTCCTACATAACAATGTATGTTACTGTGTATTCCTACGTAACAATGTATGTAACCGTGTATTCCTACATAACAATGTATGTTACTGTGTATTCCTACATAGCAATGTATATTACTGTGTATTCCTACATAACAATGTATGTTACTGTGTAGTACTACGTAACAATGTATGTTACTGTGTATTCCTATGTAACAATGTATGTTACCGTGTATTCCTACATAACAATGTATGTTACTGTGTATTCCTACGTAACAATGTATGTAACCGTGTATTCCTACATAACAATGTATGTTACTGTGTATTCCTACATAGCAATGTATATTACTGTGTATTCCTACATAACAATGTATATTACCGTGTATTCCTACATTACAATGTATGTTACTGTGTATTCCTATATAACAATGTATGTTACCATTTATTCCTACATAACAATGTATGTTACTGTGTATTCCTACATAACAATGTATGTTACTGTGTATTCCTACATAACAATGTATGTTACCGTGTATTCCTACATTACAATGTATGTTACTGTGTATTCCTATGTAACAATGTATGTTACCGTGTATTCCTACATAACAATGTATGTTACTGTGTATTCCTACGTAACAATGTATGTAACCGTGTATTCCTACATAACAATGTATGTTACTGTGTATTCCTACATAGCAATGTATATTACTGTGTATTCCTACATAACAATGTATGTTACTGTGTAGTCCTACGTAACAATGTATGTTACTGTGTATTCCTATGTAACAATGTATGTTACCGTGTATTCCTACATAACAATGTATGTTACTGTGTATTCCTACGTAACAATGTATGTAACCGTGTATTCCTACATAACAATGTATGTTACTGTGTATTCCTACATAGCAATGTATATTACTGTGTATTCCTACATAACAATGTATATTACCGTGTATTCCTACATTACAATGTATGTTACTGTGTATTCCTATATAACAATGTATGTTACCATTTATTCCTACATAACAATGTATGTTACTGTGTATTCATACATAACAATGTATGTTACTGTGTATTCCTACATAACAATGTATGTTACTGTGTATTCCTACATAACAATGTATGTTACTGTGTATTCCTACATAACAATGTATGTTACCATTTATTCCTACATACCAATGCATGTTACTGTGTATTCCTACATAACAATGTATGTTACTGTGTATTCCTACATTACAATGTATGTTACTGTGTATTCCTATATAACAATGTATGTTACCGTGTATTCCTACATAACAATGCATGTTACTGTGTAGTCCTACATAACAATGTATGTTACTGTGTATTCCTACATAACAATGCATGCTACCGTGTATTCCTACATAACAATGCATGCTACCGTGTATTCCTACATAACAATGCATACTACCGTGTATTCCTACATAACAATGCATGCTCAGTATATTCCTACATAACAATGTATGTTACCGTGTATTCCTACATAACAATGCATGTTACTGTGTATTCCTACATAACAATGTATGTTACTGTGTATTCCTACTTAACAATGTATGTTACTGTGTATTCCTACATAACAATGCATGCTACCGTGTATTCCTACATAACAATGCATGCTACCGTGTATTCCTACATAACAATGCATGCTACCGTGTATTCCTACATAACAATGCATGCTACCGTGTATTCCTACATAACAATGTATGTTACGGTGTATTCCTACATAACAATGCATGTTACTGTGTATTCCTACATAACAATGTATGTTACTGTGTATTCCTACATAACAATGTATGTTACTGTGTATTCCTACATAACAATGTATGTTACTGTGTATTCCTACATAACAATGTATGTTACTGTGTATTCCTACATTACAATGTATGTTACTGTGTATTCCTACATAACAATGCACGTTAATGTGTATTCCTACATAACAATGCATGTTGATGTGTATTCCTACATAACAATGTATGTTACTGTGTTTTTTGCAACATTATAATATAATAATAATAGTTAATACTGTATTACCCAGCAAAGCTTCCAGTGTAGAGCTATAACTAATTGACCAGCACTTCATTTATTAAACACAAAATAATTCACAGTTTCATTTATGTTGTACGGCATCTCAGAACTTGCTGGGTGCTATATAACTAACAATAAAGATCAACTCCACAGTTTTTCCCAGCAGTAAATATTTGCAATTATAAAGATATACGCTTACATGTTACAGAAAGATATCGACATCATAAATGTCTGGATACCAGCTTTGCTTGGAATGTAAACATATAGATTTAAACATTAAATTCAATATGACCCTTGACCCCCATGACATGTAATTACTATATAAAAAAAAAAAAAAAAAAAACATCTATAGCTGTGTTATGTAAGCTTTACAAGAGCGCTACATGAGTTATCAATGCCACAGACAGGTCACATCTGTAATTTGGAGTTGATAGAAAAAAAAAAAGTCTATTTTAGTACCAGTTAATAATGCATTAACCATATTGCATGGACTACAGGTCTATATATTAGTGTCAGCCTGCTCCGAAAGATGAAGGAAGGGAGTATTAGGCTCAATAGACTTGAATTCTCACTGGTAACATGAAACCCTCTATTAATGAATAAAATATTAAATGCCCATAATGGTGCAGATGGCTGGTACACACACACACACACACACACACACATATATATATTCCTTTGCAACATCACATAATCACTTTGTCCTTTGAAGCATTGCAGGCGTCCAGATTAACATCATAAATCTGAAAGGCGAGCTTTTGGCGTGACTCTGGTAGAAGCTCGGGTTTACACTCTGCAGGGGGAAAAGACGCTGGGTGATATATCCTTCATTATTCACGATAGCCCAGCCCATAGCGCAGAGCGTTAAACCAAGAGATGTGAAACCACAGCCTGAGCCACAAAGCTTGTCATGTAAAATCAGTCAGTGACCGTGCTGAGTCTCATGGCAATTAGCGTAGATCGGTTATTGCATAATAAATACAGAACACACATCTTAAACCTGTTGGCTGATGGGGATGACAGCTAGAAGGAACCATCTTCGGAATGGCAGAAGCTTTTACATCCACTGAGGGATTCGACTAAAGGAAGATGTATACTTCAGAGAGAATAGTGCTACCACATAAGGTCATGGCCACAAGTTACAGGAGAGGAAGGAAGGATACATAAAGTAACATGTTAGAAATCACTATAAAGCAGTGACTGTGTATATGATAAGGCTACATATAGGCTGAACGATAATATATATATATATATATATATATATATATATATATATATATATATATATATTGTGAGCGAAAAAGTGGAATGGTGGTTGATGGAAGATACATCAGGCCTGATTTGCTAAACAGCAACCTGATAATTTTCAGTTAAATGCCCCAGGGAGGGATGTTAAAGTTTGCAATATACATTGCTGATGCTCTGCAAACCACGGTATGGGT
Organism: Pelodytes ibericus; assembly: GCA_036172795.1. Lineage (NCBI taxonomy): Eukaryota > Metazoa > Chordata > Amphibia > Anura > Pelodytidae > Pelodytes > Pelodytes ibericus. The sequence continues at coordinate 189,083,458 of CM069858.1, read as the reverse complement.
CCCTGGGGCGGAGTATTTGGAGAGCAGGGTGGGCCAATGCTCCAACAGCACTAGTTGCTGTGTAACAGACCAGGATTTAGATTTGACTACAGAGTTTCCTAATTGGCACTCACCTGTAGCTGGTCAATTAGCAGGCAGGCCTTTAAAAAAAGAGATCAGCCTGCTACAAAGGGGGAAGAAAAAAAAAGGTCAGCTAGGAGAGCTGAGACATTGAAAACAATACTTCTGTTTAATGCAAAGCTGTTTTTGTTTTTTTTTGAAGAAATTGGTAAGTGGGAAAGCCACCCAATTATAGATAGAAATTTCTGTCTAGTAAGAGCTCAAGTAAGAGCAAGGAATTTTGTTTTTTGTTTATTATTATTTGAAGCAGCTGTTTTCCTAACGAATAAAGAAAAGGAAAACCGAACTGAATGTGTCCTGGACTTTGTATACCCTAGAAGGCTGTGGTTTTTTGCAAGATCGGTGGCAAAATCCTATATGTAAAAGAGGTGGTTTGTCACAATATATATATATATATATATATATATATATTTAGGGCCCAATAGCCTTGTTTCTATGTTCCCAAGGTAAAACATAAATTGACTACTGAATGCACAGTTCTCTGGTCACAAATTGAAACTTAAATTAAATTAAAACTTCCTATGTAATGGTTCCTTTTCTGAACTATTACATACTTCATATTCCTACCTACCATACATACAGACTCAAACAATTTAGGAATGGAGCAGTGAGCCTTCCTTAATCTTTAATAAAGAAAATGCGCTCAATCCTTTTCAATCCTTAAACACTGGCGAAAAAAACCCCCCGAAATAATAATAAAAAAATAAAAAAAACCCTGATGCATTTCAACATTTAAATCCAGAAGCACAAAACAATCTACATAAATATAAAACATAATCTAAAGGTTTCTGCATTATACCTCATTTTTTTTCACCTTCAACAGGTGAGTCATGGGATATTTTTACATCTATGAAAAGTGTTCCCTGAAATGCTATCTCTACACTTCGAGCAGATATGCATGTGGCACAGAAGGGTTAATCATGGAATTGTTAGTTTGGAGATAAAGTTCCATAATTTTCCTGGTCAGCATTTTGTGAAGACGGAGAGGAATTCCTATCTCAGCAGCTGAGAAACTACAGTGTCTAATCAGATAATGTTTGAAAGGCATATTCTAGCAGTGTTACAAAATCACTATAAAAATGGTAAAGGGTATTGGTTTTTTTTTTTTTTTTTGTGGGGGGGGGGGGGGGGGCTTCACAAATGTAAAATGTGCACTGCAATAAACAATACTGATTTTTTTACATTACTACTGCTAAAATCTACAAGGACTTGCAGTTCACCTGGAGTGCCCATATATGCCAGAGGGGGCGCTTTTCTTCAGAAGTTTGTGCAACTCAGCAGATAGCAAGTTGGGAAAGTATGCTCTAGTTTTTTTATCTGTGGAATTAGAAACTGTTTTATTTGCATAAGATACTGTCAGGAGACAGAAACATTTAAAACAAAAAGAAAGCCCTGGATTTAAGTATTACAGGAAGGGCTACATGACTAGACCCAGATCAGGGGATTTCCCCTAGATAGTTACAATGTGTAAGGTGGTTAATCATTACTCAGGTCATTGGTCCTCTTTGAGTGACAGGCTGGGTATCCATTAAGGACCCTCTATAAGGGGTGGGGTAAATGGGTATAATAAGCTGGGGGGGGGGGGTAGAATCTGCTCATTATTATAATTTTACACATTTTTATATAGCTGATTTCCCTCCCTACCCAGTTTTTTGGGTTAGGCATTCCCGTGTCGTGGCAAGGGGGTCCAAAGAGAATTGGCTTCAGAGCAGGAGGTGGCCTTCACAGGGAGGGCTATGCTGGGTGCACTGTCCAATGGGTGGCAGTGCACAATCTCCTCAAGGGCAGGTTCGTGAGGAGTTATTTGGGCAATTGTACCACCAACTAGGAGGAGGCGGCTGGTGGTTTTCCTTTCATCGAAATACTCTGGTACTTTAGCTTTGAAATGGGGTTGGGCGGTTTGGCTTGAAGAGATTTATAAAAGTGGTGTTAGATCTCAGAAGAGCATTAATCTGACATTTTGCATTATTGACATGAGCTGTAAATATAAAAGATGCTGCCTGGCACATATAATGCACTTGGCGCAGAAAAACAGCACAAAAAGCATATCAATCAAATTACTAAAAGAACTAGTTTCTTTGTTATTCATATGCTCACAGTCAGTGTGATGTTTATTAAAATTAAAGTATAAACATTGTAATTCATCTTTCACAATTTTATGAATGATTATATAACAAAAACATGTCACGTACAGATCACTAAGAAAAGAAAACAACATGGTAGTGCAGTTGAAATGAAAGCATTGTCAGTAAGGTTAATGTTTCTGTGTGCTGCCATTGTTCTATTAGAATTAATAATATAATATATAATAAACTGAAAATAATAAAGCATATGTGTTAAAAGTGTATATATATATATATATATATATATTTATATATATATATATATATTTTTATATATATATATATATATATATATATATATATACTTAAGTAATGATGCAATTGAAGGGCAGTTAAATGGGTTACTTCTGTACTTGAATAGTGGTGTATTAAGCATCTTTGATATTATAGATAAAACCATGGTCCAGCAATGGTGTGTAAAAAAATCAAAATATTATGGATGGCTATAGAAATGGTGTGTTGAAAGCCAAGTTGTACAATGTATATCACACAAATATAATAAGTTGACTGAATAGTTGCTATGATGTTGTTGTTAAAGGACAACTGTAGCAACAACAGAACTTCTGCTCAATTGAAAGAATGCATTAAATATAGGGATATAAGAATTTCTATATTCTTTAATGAAAGAATACCAATAAATTACCTTATTGAGCCCTCCTTGCTCTATATAGCTCTACCTAAACAACATGTCCGCTCCCTGAGAGAACTATATGGAATAAAGAACATAAGACATTTAATTTGTATTCTTCCATTAAATAATTCCTTTATAAATCATTTACACTTGATACAATCTCTCAGTTAAACAAAAGTACGTTTTTTACTTCAGTTGTCCTTTAACATCACCCGCCATGTGCCGACTATGGATCATTAGCATTGCAGTTTAACAACAGCTGAGAGACCACCTTTTGGTTACCCATGATTCGGAAGCATCACCCCCTGCTCCTAACCATGCTTTGCCCTTAGCTAAAAGGATGAGCTACAAATAGTGGGTGCGATTTATTAAAACTGAACTGACAAAGCGCTGCAAAAAAAATCATTAATACTGGAGCTAAAAACATAGCCACGCTTGAGAATGTTTCTAATTCAGCTACCAACGCCTGGTCCGCGCAGTTCGCTTGTCTGTCCACTTTTAGTTCACAGCCCCTGGTATGTCTCATGCTTTTTTTGTCCACACATAATGGTTTAAATAGAATTCTGTTTGCTTGCAGAAAAGACATTTTCCAATATTCTCAAATGTTTTATTCAATTTTGCATGCTCCTGATTGTGTTCGGAAAAACATACATCAAAGGCTCACTCAGTCATGTGTGCGCAGCGCACTCTGTTTACTGCCACCTCCCAGTCTTAATACTGTCACTGAAACCATAACATTTTTCTAAGTGCTGGTGTATTTTCATTCCTCAATATCCTGGAGTTTTTGTAATGTGTAGGGGCCCCGCTATTGCACCCACTACCAGCTGTAAAAGTTGGCAGCTAAAATGATAGGGAGAGAGAGGAAGCTGAGGGTGTAATGTGCTTTCTGGTTGCCAAATTACAGGGAAGAGTGAAAGATGATACCTCTTCAAACAAGCGGACTACTTTTCAGGAGCGTGGACACAGCCAGCCAGGGATGGACAGGCTTGTTAAGTACTATCATTAAATGATCTCAGGCCTTCAAAATATCACTGTTGGCTGGCACAAGACTATTAACCTATTCCTGAGTTAAATCATTAGACAACAATGATATTGGATGCACTCAGCCCCCCCCCCCCCCCCCCCTCCCTGCCCCAGCCCAAAAAAAGTAAGGGAACCGGTTAATGCTATTTGTGTGTGAAAAGTCTGGCCTCCGCCGTCTGTGCCACCTGAGATTTATGGGGATAGTTCTCACCAAGAGCAGTCGCTCTGCTTCCGTGGCTGGGCTCCAAATAGCCACTTAACACATCACAATTGATTTCTCAGAAACAAAGTGTGTCTCCTGAGGTGGTTAAAGGTATGTAGGGCTTGTCCTTATGTTTGTGAGCTAGTTCTGGCTGTGCTTCAGCCCTCTCCTCCCAAGAAAGGCCTTAACACACCACATGCACTGTCACCTCTGCTGCATACTGTAAACCTCTTCACTGCCGGTGGAAGCTGGAAAGTATTATGCCGGTCCTTTTGAAAACTGAAAAAGTTTGTGAGGCCATTTGCTTGCGTTAGAGTGTCGCCAAGTAAGGCATTGGGTTCAAGTTCACCACCTGGTCTCTCTTCGTTAGATACAATCTACAAAGCAGATAGATAGAAAACCATACATTTTGTTCTAACTGCATTTGCAAGCAGGGAAATGTCTTACCAACCTTTAGAAACAAATTATGTATTTCCTTAAGGGGTTAACAGATTCCTCAGGTTTTAGATTTAAACATTGTCCAACATTTTCATTGGCTGGACAGTGGTATTTTACAGTTTATATCCATGAGGCCCAGATCCTGCAGAAGCACTCGGATGCAATACTGAAAGAGAAGGAGAAGAATAGGAATGCAAAGCCTTGGAATTCCACATCCCTCTGTCCCTCTTTCCTCCTTTGGTGTCCAAATGTTTTAGGAGCTCAGAATTTTAGAAGTGCATCACAGAGATCCAAAGCAGAAGCAGGATAAAAGTAAATGAAATAGTGGAAACAAACAAAAAAAAAAAAAAAAAAGAGTCCTACCTTTCAACCAAAACATAAACATATTCTGTAGCCAACAGTTTTGCTTGAGTCTGACCCAACCTCACAGACTAACCAGGACAGATACAGGATAATCAATGCTTACCTTTTTCCTGTAGTTTGCCAGTCATGTAAACCCAAGGGAGATCTGGATTTTGCCTTATTGAGACTGTCAGCACACATCATACACTCTGGCTCAGTTTTGCTCCAGCATGCCAAGGACAATGCACCATTTGGCCATGTAAGATTCACTGTAGGTCATGACACATTGCTTTGTTTCCATAGACTGTTACCATAGAACAGGTGTAGGAAAACTTCAGCACTACTGATGCTGTTGACCATATCTACCATAATGCTCTTATAGCCTTACTGCTGATAAAGTATCAAGGGAAATGTATTCCACATCATCTGAAGGTTTCCTACCTCTGATATAGAACTTGTCCAAGTACTCTTGACTTGCTTAGCACTATGATCTCATAGCAGCCCCAATGTCTTGTTATCAGTCTTGTAAGGTCTTTTCAAGGACAGAACAAGCAAGCAGTGTGGCCGGCTCCAGCCTTCTTGATATCGTGAGTACAGTTTTCCTCCAAGGTGCTGTAACACTGTGTGCCTACTCCTGGCTCATCCGAATAGTAAGACAATATACAGATTTAGTGTCAGCCAAAGACATCTGGAAAGAAGGCAAAGATATCCTCTTAGTAGAAAGTAGAAAAATATTTATTGAATCCAAAAACCGATAAAATCAATACCCATTGAGGGGAGCTTTCTCAAAAGCACTCTAGACTAGGCTAGGCTGCACCTACACAACTTAAATCTACACATTCGGCATAAATAACGCAGACTGTGCGTCTGCTGTAGACACGGGCGCTGACTGATTGTGCCATTATTTGGCGCAATCTGCTTGTGCGCCATGTTTACACATGCCCCCCAATGCTGTCTGGACATATAAATTACATGCATAATGTAGAATACCAGTGTTCCCAGGATCTCATATCTTGGTTAATTAATTGATTTACCTATAAACAGGTGTCCTCACAAAATGGGCGAACATACATTGAACTGAATCTGTACAAGTTGTTAATGTATGATCTGTGCAGGTTAACAGACAAAACAAACTATTTCAATTCATAAAGCCAGGCCTTGTGGTAATCAGGTGGACTTAACAAAGATTGCAAACCGGGGAGGGTACACCTGGAAAGATTTATGGAGCTTTCCATTGCGTCACAACACATCACCTCCCATTTATCATGTGCTATTCTAGCAATTCATGGATAATCCCTTTATATAAATAACAAACAGCACTCCCAGGAACTGCGTATTTGTCCTGTAGTAGTAAATGCCAGAGTAGCCTTGAGTACTAAGACTTTTACATCTGTCCTTGGCACGTCTGTGTTTGAATAGCTGATAGCTAGTTATTGCATTGATATTCTCCTCTCTTTACCTGACTGTATTGTCCGCCGCGTTACAGAATATATCTTTTTGTATTTACGACATTTAAATAAGCAAATACCCATCTGAGAGAAGCCTTTAAAGAGCGGTGTGGTCTACAATTGTATTGTTGACTCAATTTTCAGATACATCAGATTTAGCATTCTGTGCCCTTCTTAGCTTGAATTGGTGAGAGCTGCTTTAAATGTCTGTTTACTGTGTAGCAAGTGGCAGTAGAAAGATTTGATAGAAATAGGTGCCAAGGCTGAATCATAGCTTTATAGCTGTGTTATTGTGCGTAAAGTCACATATAGACAAAGCAAAGCTGCCATGTTCAAGGCAAAATATGTTTGGTAGCTACACAGCCTATATATATATATATATATATATATATAAAGTGTAAACCCCATTTTTTATATATATATATTTTTTATATATGAAATACCATGTGTCCCTTTCTTCTAGAATTGATGATCTTCTGTAAAGTACAAGTCAAGAGAAATCCCATAGTCTGTGCTACATTTTTATATTTAGGTTTTAAGCCCTCTTTAAACATGCGATGGTATCATTATTGTGTTCAGATTTATAACACACTAGTCCAGCTTTTAAAAAATTCTTTGTTCAGTGGAAGAACAGTGAAGGGTGGTAAACAATGAGAGCTATTCACTCAAATGTGAATTGCAGCTGAGTTGAACATTTCATCTAACTATACATTGTGCAGGGACAGAGCTGGCGAGTTCCTGCTGCTAAAGTAGCTCAGTTGGTTCTGCGTAATGCATAGTTTAATCTTTAAGTAGCAAAGAAATGTTAAACTCACCGGCAACTCACTTTTAGTGAATAGCTCCCACTGTCTATTCACTAAAAAGTGAAGTGACAAGTGAACTGCAAAAATTAGGCTATTAATAGGTGAGATGGAAAAATGCAATATCTTGACTAGATGAACTATTCGTGCCTGGTCTGTGCCGTTCAGATTCACACAACTTATTATTGACCACAGAGTGACTTCAAATCACAGCAGCAGAGCCAAATGGTGGTTACCGATGGCTTCCTGATTATATATATAAACATATATATAAAAACATACCTATATAAATATATATATATATATATATATATATATATATATATATGTTTAAATATTAGTACACTGGTATAAAGAATGGTTATTGAGTGTTGTAACATGATATAAATGAGATTTTTCTTGCTTGTTACTGGCTAAGCGTTTGCCGTATTTCTTTCTGTCTTTAAAGTCCAGCACTAATCCCACCACTGTATTAACTCAAGTCGTTTTACTGGAGAACATAAATTACCAGTGCGGATATTGTGACTGTCTGTATGCAGACAGCGATATCAGCCTTGACAATACTGCACATTATTGACTGTAATAGTAAAACCTGCATCTGCAGGGGATCAGCTTGCAATAAATGGGGAATTTGTTAGCAATTACATTTTATATCACAGAAAGTATTGTCTCCAAGATGTACAGCTTTAATAGGCCAAATATCACATCTGGCAGTTATCTCATCAAATTAAACAATGTATAAATTAACGGGCTCCATGCATGTGATTTACATGATGGCACAAAGGGTACTCTAGTGCTGATGCAGCCTTACAATTACAGTTTTCCCTTGACACAGTCATATAAGAATTATGTCCTATGAACTGTTCACATTCTGTCCAGACCCATATGAATAAAATCTCCAGAACCAATATACTATGCATTCCACCCAACTGTCCTGCTATGCACAGAAAAGTCATGCATTTCGGGAGGCTGTCCCTCTAAACTCTACCTCAGTCCTGTTTTTTGGTGTCCTATAGAATGCACACTGCTCATGTACAGACACTCAACCTCCCAAGCTCTGCCCCCATGGGTCCTGATTCACCGGGGGGGGCAGGAGTTGGGAGGTATGAGTATGATTTCTCTTCAGGTAACATTATTATTCATAATACAGCCAATAGAGTTGCAAAACATTTTGGCATAGGTATGTAGAGGAGACACTTGTAGTAAAATGTATCTTATTAGATTAATTATTATTAGAATAATGCAAAATGAATATTACTTACTAGATAATCAAACAGGAATGGTACTTCCCTCATATACAACAAAATAGCTAACCTGTTTGGTAAAGATGTATTGACCCTAATATTAAAAAAAAAATTGGAAGGTGGATCCAGATGTGGTAGAAAATTTGAAAAACATTAAGTATTGATAAAACTAGTAGTTGCACTGAGTGTGAGTCAAGGTGGGAAGTGTTGATAATTATCTTCCCGTCTAGAAAGCTAGGCGTCTAGAAGGGCTGCTGTTGGATGCCTTGGTCGTAATGTGTAAGGAGCAGGAGATCTGTGAAATTCTATTGCCTGTCGTGACTCAGCTCTAGTAAAAGCTGAGCACATGTGCTGACTCCCTCATTTTTTTTCTACAGTGTGATAAAGCAGGGAAGTAGTGACATGTGCCACACGATACAGTATAGGGATGCACGGCATGCAGAATAGATGGACTGATTGGCTCTTACCTGCCTTGATTTCCTATAATTCTTTCAAATGACATCTTCTTGTCACATAAAAACATGTTTCCCTTCCTTACGGCTCTGCTAACAGTGCATCAAACTGTAATCATGGAGCTGGCTGACAATGGTGACGCAATTACAAATGAACAAATGCCTTGGCATACATTTAGCAGGTTATAAATCCAATAAATAGCTGTGTGCCAAGCGAATGCATCAACATTGTGGCAGTATGTTATCTTTTAACAGAAAATATCACAGGATCTGATTTATAAAAGTGTCTAAAATACTGAAAGTCACTGATCGATGACTCAGTGCTAAGATAACAAAGCACAGAGGGATGGAATGCCACATTGGATAAAGGGGGTTATTATGTTTACAGAGGAGAAAAAAAGAGGGTTTTTTTTCTATTTCGCTACAGTGTTAATTATAATAACACAAAGCCATTTGTAGCAAAACTAATTATTTGTTTTGTGTGGCATCAGTCAAATATTTGTTTCTGCTAAAAGCTTAATCTTTTACTATCCACGAACTCCGAGGACTTATGGAAAAATTAGTTACAGCTATGTGTCCCTTAACGTCCACAATATGTGTTGTGAAATAGGACGTTAAGGGATTTGGGGCGTTGTGAGAACAGCAGACTACAGATACTTAGTTAAGTTCTATGAGATACTGTAGCGTACTTTGCCTCTTGCTGCTGCTTTCACCTGAACTGGTTTTGCTGCATTTGGGAGCTATGATGCCCTTCACGGTGATGTATTTCTCCAAGAAATGTATACAAAGTTAACGCTTCAGTGCTTAAGAGAAGCGTGATTCATTGCTGAACACTGTTATAACCTTATTAGACCACAGACGTATTAAGGGTTTGAACGTATCTGAATTTATAAGAGTTCAGCACCACAAGCTGGTGGACAGCAACTGTGTAACGGCAAGAGAAAAAAAAAGAAGGTATAAATCTGGAATATTAATGAACTATTTATAGTTCCAACAGATGACAATATGCATCCAATTCTATAGCTGCCTGGAATATCCCGTTGTTGTTTTTTTGTCGGGAGATCTGTAGGACAAAACCCAGAGCAGTGTGTGTTAAATTGAAATTTGTAATTTTTATTTTATTTTGTAAAAGATGCTGGACCACAAAAAAATGACCATATATTGGCCATATAGAAGAGCACATGGTTCTCTAGTTGAAAGTGTTTTTTCTGCATAATGTAGAAGAGGTAATTGGAGCTGAGGTGTCTCTTTCCACACCCCAGAAATGCTCTGCGAAGGGAATACTTCACCCCTAATCCTGATTTCAATGCAATCATAGAAACATAGAATGTGTGTCAGCAAATATGAATCTTGTGGCTCATATAGTCTGCTCAACTCTCCATTTATCATTACCCATTGATTAAGATTTAGCAGACAGCCTCACTCACCTCTCATCATGTCTGATGACGCCATTGAGTACACTTAATCCCATGCATTTTTTATGTCTGTCCATATACCTGATTATACGGAACCTTTGTGCACTCTGAATAATACAAAAAAACATATTGCATGAAAATCAGCAGTTATGCTATTAATTGTGGATCTTATTGAAATCGACACCATTTCCCTTTCAATTTTCATGGCCATAAAGAAAACGTAAAAGTCAAAAAAAGAAGTGCATTCCCCCCCCCCCCCCCGTCTCTACTAAAGATCACTTTGCAACAAGACAGCAAGGGCATAGAATGCTGAGACAATTACATTTGTTCTTGAATGCAATGGCCCATATCGGCTAGATGTTAAATTAAGAACAACTTGCAAAGTTGGCTCAAAATAGGTACAAGTGAAATTTAGAGCAGCACACTGAAACATCTCTATCTTGTATTGTGTGTGTGGGGTGGGGGGTGGGGGGGGGGGGGAATCCAGGGTTATAGGTAAAGGAAGAGAGTATATTTAAAAGAAGAAAAACTACCACAACTAGGGGACATAGTCTAAAATTAGAGGGGCAACGATTTAAAAGTAATATCAAGAAGTATTACTTTACTGAGAGGGTAGTGGATGTTTGGAATAGCCTTTCAGCAGAAGTGGTAGAGGTAAACACAGTGAAGGAGTTTAAGCATGCGTGGGATAGGCACAAGGCTATCCTAGATATAAGATAGGGAACTGGGGACTAATTAAAGTATTTAGAAAAATTGGGCAGACTAGATGGAACGAATGGTTCTTATCTGCCGACACATTCTATGTTTCTATATTTGTAAGACAGGTGGCTGTGGCTATAACAGCTTCGTACAGTTCTATTTAATAAATCTCTGGGTACAATAATTTTTGTTTATAAAAAAGAATCTTACATTTCTTTGGAATATTGATTTTAACCTAAAATATTTAATCATAAAGTGAATCTTAATGAATAACAAAAATGCTAGCAGAATGTATGAATTAGTACATTGAGAAGCGTTTATGAATATGTTAGGCTATAAGCACAATGCATGACTATAATCACATTTCAGGAGCTTGATTGCTATTATGGAAAACTGTAATATATTTGCTTTAGGAGTGAACAATAAAACATGAATGATTTGGCTCAGCTCCAAGCATTGGATAATATTTTACACAACTAGGTACTAGCATTATTTGAAATCCACAACTCTTCTATTCACTGGGGATGCCATCGTTATTAGTCAACTGCTTCTGTTAGTCCTCTTCTAGTAGGATATATAGCATGCCTGGTTTAGTGCAAAACAACTTCATTTTATACAGAGCTGCATTTGTATAATGCAAATTCCAGGGTTGATACTTGAGAAGGAAGGTTCTTTTAATAACACTGCAATCATTAAACTAGGGTACAATATTTCTCTGGGGTCCTCATTTAACTCTTTATGCACTCGAGTTCCTTGAAACAAATTGCAAAGGCTGACATGGTTTAATGGGCACAACACTTATAAACATGACTTGGACGGTGGGGGCTGGGCTACATGTTTGTTGCTGGTGGGGAGGGACTTTGCACTGTTTTTTTCTGTCTGCCCTTGAACGCTTTAACCCTTTCAGAACCAAAAGGACTGTGTAAAAGATTGAAAACAAATGATTGAAGGGGAAATACAGCATACAACACCAATGAAATGTAGAATGACAGGGTGCTGTCAATATTACATGCTGAACTGTAGTGCTCTTATTAGACAGCATAGACATAGAGGCTCCTAGGATTATGCATACATGTAGCCCTAACATTAAATCAAAAGAAGTTCTGGGACAGCGATTAAGGTGTGTTCCATTGCTAGCTATTGTAGTGTTTTCACAATGAATACTTGGTGATGTTATACCTTCTTTTTTGATACAATAGGATGCTTGCCTCTTGTATTTTGTTGCATAGACTGTGTTATCGCTATTAAAATGTTGCCTGCTGTTATTCTGACTAGATATCATCAAAATAAGGGTCATATCCGAGGCGGATGTTATTTTTCTGTTTATCTCATTCCATCATTCCAGCCTAATTTGTGTTAAAATTCCTTGGAGATGTGTTAGGTGATTCATCATTTTGCTTTTCATTAGGATCATCTCTCCATATCTGCCAGTAATTTTAATTCCTCCGTTTTACATACTGTCTGGGTAAGGATATGTGATCCTGAGGACAGTGATTTAACCTTTACTGTACCATGGGGCAAGCAACAGTATGTTCTGCAATGTATTTCTGCTATAATACATGCAAGCTAAATGTCTTGCTTAGGCTACTTATAGTTAGAGTTCCCTAACCTAGAGACAGAATGAGTGGACACTCAGTGGGATAATGCATCATCAGTAGAATCTGTTCAAGCCTTGTGGGTCACAGGTTCAATTCCTAACAGGGTTGACTTGCTCCTTTTCCCTTCTGAGGTAAATAAAATGAATGACACTCGCCTAATCAAGATACAGATAGCATATATTATAGCATGCAATGAAATATCTAATAATGCTGACTTAGCATGCCAGTAATGCCTTCATATAAATTGCTTATATGTAGACAGTGGTGTATTTAGGATCTGTGTTGCCCTAAGTATGATCAAACTCATAAACCCCTATCATTTGTCACATACCTTTCTCTCCAAGTTGCCAGTGTTGTTTTTAGTCTATTTGCAGTCCTGGGGCTGACTAAACCCATGCAACCTCTCAAGCTTTTCAGTGACATATTTGTTCCCAGATTTTCTGTGCGTAGTTGTCCCCAGTTGTCAGTGACATCTCTGTCCCCAAAAAGCTTCTCTAGGAAATTGTTGTCCCCAAAAAGCTTGGCAAATGCCATATATGTCCTCAAACAGTCTGTCAATACCATATTTTGTCCCAAAACAGCTTGTCAGTGCCATGTATTCCTAAAACAGCTTGTTTTTATTTCCACTAACAGTTTATCAGTGCAATTTTTTACCCCCAATCTAAGCAGCATGTCAGTGCCAGCGGACATACATCTTACTTGACTGGAGGCTTCAAGGCATCATTGCAGATTCAGCTATGTCCCCTGCATCAAGTGATGTCAGCATTGTGTGCAATAGTTGGGATGCATATATTTGCATGCTGCTTACTATGCCGCCATCAAGAAGTTCAGGATAATTATGGAGTGGGCAGGCTCAATAATTGTTGTGCATGTGGGTATCCCATCGTGGAGGTGTCTTTTTATACCTCTTTTTGTAACGTGCGAAAATACATTGTTGCAAGTTGCACCCCTACCATACATTACTTTTCCACTACACTGGATTGCCTGAATTTACAACAGTACCAGATTGCCCCCAAATCTCTGTCCACAGTTCCAGATTACCCCCACATCCTTTTCCACTGTACCACTTGCCCTTCATCCCTTTCCACTTCACCATATTGCCACCACATCCTTATGCACAGCACCAGATTGCCCCCTTGGGAGTGGGGGCAGCCCAGATGTTTGTGCAGGCAGCACAAAGCAATAAACAAGGCTATAGCAGTCTCTGTTGTTGCCCATGTTGAGTCCGCTGCTGTTCCCCTCCAATCTGCCACCCTGGGGCTAGTCTGCCTATCCAGAAATATAACACAGGATAGCACTGTGGTTTATATATTCGTGTTGCACTTTAATTATCATTAGTATCCGTTACAATATAGACTGATTTATTCTGAAATGGATTACCACTGACTTTGACACTGACTGAGACCGCACACTTGAGCAGGACAAATACACAGAAATAGAAAAGTCAGCAGGCCGGGTCATAAACTAAGTCACAAGGCAGGCAAACAGGTCAGGACAGGCAGCAAACAGGCTTAGTCAAGGACAGGCAAGGATTCGGCAACAGGATATCAAACAAAATAATCGTGAACACTAATACAGTCACAGAGGCACTATACAGGCTGTAACCAGAGAAATGCAAAGGCACTTCTTGCCATAAACTGCAGATTTAAATAGGGTGGGGCTCAGGTTAACTAGGCAGTTAACATAACAGGGGGGGAATTGAACTACTAGAATAGCAGCCACTAGAGGCTGAAGGAGAAACAGCCACAAAACCAGAACATACAGGTGCCAGGGAAATGGGGTAGAACAGTGACAGTCAGCCAATCAGATGCTGTTTCTTTCTTAAAATGAAATCCCCTCTCTCAGAGAGATTTATTTTTGCTTCCGTCCCACTCTGGGAATGAATGCTTAGAGCAGGGACTGGCACAATTTTTTTTCAGCAGCAGAGGGATTTTTTTCAGTAGATTAGGTGGATTCCTTTTTAAAAATGTTGGGGTGGTCCCTGTCCAGGAGATGAGAATCGAGGGCATCGCAAATGGATGCTATAACCTGGAACAGGTAATACCTTTTATAATACAGGGCACCCTTTGGGTGCCAGGGGAGTGGGCAGTGATTTTCATGTGCAAAGTATTAATTCCCTGGGTCTCAAGCATTTAAATCAGCACAGTTTGGGGGAATGCTGTAGCCTTCAGTTTACCAAACACAGCCCTACAACAATGTTTAGGTGATGGGGTCCCTTTAATGATTTTAACACTTGGACCAAGCTGGATTACATACTTGTCAACATCGGCCATGTTTCCAAGGACACATATTTGTTCCACATGCTGCAGAAAGACCATGCAAAGTGCAGCCTGGCAATCTGTAGGATGGATATACACACAGACACAATCCAATTAATTAATCATGGTCGGCCCTATGGGATCTCCAACCTGATTAATTATTTGGATTATGTCTGTACGTACATCCATCCTACATACTGCTGAGCTGCCCTTTGCATGTGGAACAAATATGTGTCCCTGGAAACATGGCCACTGTTGGAAACTTTGGGATTACAGTTTAAAACAACAACTCTACAGTTAGACCAAAAAATCAATTGAGAAAAACAAATGGGGTGAACTCTATTTTTCAAGATCTTACCATCTTTGGTTCTAAGAAACACTCATATAAAATGGTTATTTTGGATGGCTGGCATGTACTTTTATATTTTCTATGCTTTAATTACCAGATTCAAGCAATCCATGACATTGAAATACATTAACCCATTAACCTCTGCCCTTAAATAACCCACAGGTTGAAAATGAATTATCATGTGCCCAGGCTATTTTATGCCAGCATGTGTATTGTTGCCCTCAGCAGTTTGTGCCAGACTAGCCATATTAAGCTGGCCACTCCAGCAGAGCAGAGGTTAAGGTTATTTACTGTTTCCTGGCTCCATCAAGTTCAGTGCTAATGGTGCATCATGCTGATTTTAATTAGTCTTGCTCAGCACCATGATGTAGGGGGGGGGGATAAAGGGCTAATGATCTGCATGAGCTCTCCTGTGGCACCTTAACAGCTCCAGCAGTGAAGGGGTTATATTGCACTATATGCCATCACCTTTAACGAAGCAATATTACCCGCTGAGACCGTTTGCAGCCAAGTGCTGACAGCATCATTGCCATCCACAGGCTGCAACCTCTTTGCATCCCTTCTGTTCACAGCACTGCATTTACATAGAAAGAGCCTGACAGCACAGAACAACTGCTACTGAACCCATTTCCTTATATCTGTTCTAAGCAATTTTGAATTCCATTACCGAATTAGACTTTACCATCCCTGCTGTGAGACTTTTCCACACATCCACCACTCTTTTTTTATAAAATACTAATTTGCCAGATTTCTGCTGCGCCGGCCACACAACAACTCTAGTTTCCTGGAAATATACTTGTTTCCTGAATCCAGTAGAGATATAAACAATGTTACCAGCTTCAGTGGACCAAGAGACATTTTACTTTTTACAGTTAAAATCTCTGATCCTTATTGTTTGTCCAATGTTCTGTAAATGTTCTGTATACTGGTCTCAAGATTAATCTGGGGACTTCCTGTATCTACATCACTGACCTTCCATAAAGTATCACTGCGAGAGCTCAGATACTAAGGTGACAACTGTCACAGATTATGCTCACCAACCCATTACTTCCTTAACAGGAACACTACCTAGGATAATTAGCGCCATGTTTTTAGTTATCTTGATATAAAAAAAAAAAAACAATCTGCAACTTGCTTATTAAGTACCTCAGTTAGTAATGCTGGATCAGTTGTCAGTTCGCCACATTTCTCTATTAATTGAATAAACCCCACTGGGAAGCTTACGTATTAGGACAATAAAGTTATGGAACTCACTGCCAAGAGAGGTAGTGCTAGCAACCACAATAGATGCATTTAAAAATGGTTTGGATGTTTTTTTAGGAAAGCAGAACATACAGGGCTATTAATAATAGAATAAGCATTAATAAAAGAGCTTATTGATCCAAGGAGAAATCTGATTGCCTCTTGGAGTCAAGAAGGAATTTTTTCCCCCAGGAGGCAAAATTCTAAATAGCTTCCTTAGGGGTTTTTTGCCTTCTTTTGGATCAAAAGCTGTAATGATAGGTAGAAGGGTTGAACTTGATGGACTTGTGTCTTTTTTCAACCTAAATTACTATGTTACTATGTTACTATGTATTGGCATGGGAGCACTCAATCGAGCACAAGGTACCAACTGATGCAGATTTCCTTTACCCCCTTTTGTTCACTGAACCCTGGGAGTTGTTGTTCCACAACCACCGGCTACCCCATGAGCAGAGGCCTCCAGCTGTTGATGAACTACAAATCCCACAACACAGTTTTAACATGGAAGAGTAGCATACAAACTGTAGTTCAGAAACAGTTGAAGGACATATAGGCCCCAATGAATAATAGGTTTCCTTAGCTATTGACGATCCTGGCCCGTAGAGTCTCAACTGCACGACAAGCGTGACCCAGCTGCATACTACACTGTCTTAACAGTAAACATGACTAAGACTGGAATAGTTGATAAATAGCTAGATTTTCAACTTGTTATCTACTTGGTATCAATGGACTACTTGTTCTTCCAGAAAACAATAGAAAGCTAAACACATTTACAGGAGCCAGATGGGTATAGCTCCTAAAAAACTGCCTCCTATGATTTTTTGGAGTTCATGGATAGAACTCTACGGATATAGAGAGAGAACTCTAAGGGTAGTTACTATTCAGTCTCCTTCACCTACTGTATAACCTGCTCCCAAAGCTTCCTACATCCCCCAGCTCACTTATATCATTGCAGCACATCCATTTCATTCCTCTGTTCTAAGAAAACATTTAATGCAGCTAGGGAGGGGGCGAGTAGCCCTCTATGGAAGGGTCTTTATTTATTCACGAAATTAAAAGGCAGGCAAGGGGTATCACTCAGCTGAGTTTATTGACTATCGTTGTGTCTGGTTAACCAGCTGCCAGGTTGATGTAATATGATAAATAAGCCTCCCATCCAGTCACTTAGCTTTCCTAGAGGTGAAATGTGTCTAAATTGATTTATTTTCTCCCTTTCTGTTGCCTCCTTATTGAACTCCATCTTCTATTTCTATTAGCGATATATTTCCCATCGTTGAAAGTGAAGGGCTGCAGGTGCGGAGTGGGATATAACTAGGTATACGGGGGTTATGTATAAATATTCCCGCACGCTAAAGTGGACGGAGGTTGAATAAAAAGAACAATCGCTGCTGTTTTTTCTACACCCCGACACTAGTGAGTGGAAATAGATCTTCTGCCAAACAGTGCACTCATGGTTTGCACAGACATTTGTAGAGAGTCTACATTAAACAAATGTGAACCAGTATGAAGTGCTTTCTTCGTATGTGTAGTTTACCTAAATAACCCCCATAGTTTCCATTTGCTACTCAACATTCTGTCATAATTCGTCAGCCACGTTCCATCGTTTAGCCAACTGTTCTATTCAAAGTCGGAGGAGTGCCATACTAGAACGAGCCAACCAATGATTCGTTTTCAGTTAAGCCAATAGGGATAAGCAAGTCTGGAGCGTGTTAGTAATAGTGCGAGGAAAGAAGTCCCACAAAATGCTACAAGGGTCTACTCAATAAAGAGAGAATTGGGATTAGACCATTAAGTAAAAAGAATAAACAAAGAGTAATAAAAACTAATGAAATCTGGAAAGGTAGAAAAATTTAAAGTAAGAAAGTGGAAGATGAAAATACACAATAGATAGGACGGTGGAGAAAAGTTAAGGGTTAAGGAAGAAGCAGGGGTCACGTTCTAATTACATGGGATAATATTGGGTAATTGAAAAATAAAGTGCACTTTAGGAGCAGAGTAAAGACAGCACAAAAGGAAAAGAGGGACTTGAATGTGCAAATTATGTGATGTAAATTTATATATTTATTGTTATTGATCTGTTTTTCATTATTCCATAATAAAAAAGATTAAAAAAATAAATAAAGAGAGAACTGCAGGGAATGGAGATGGGAATTTCAAACTTTAGGCCAATGTAACCGAGTTAGAAATAATTGCAGCTGAATGGGAGAATTTTTCCAACTCGGCTACTTTGGCCTTAAGTTTGAGTTTACCCTCTCAATTCCCTGCAATTCTCAATTTATTGAGCAGACCCTATACTTTTATTTTAGAATTAAATATGGGAGACCCCTGTGTTTTTGTGGTTTGAATATTACCATGTTGCCATCTCAACAATATTTTGGGAAAGGAACTGCAAAAAAAAAGATCTGTCCTGCATGATAACCGTGCCATACGTAGTATTAACCTGCACCCACAGTGTTAATCCCATCTATGTTGCAGGTATGGAAAGCCATACATGAAAATAAATGTAGGTGTAATCGGAAATTGACTTTCCTATTTTCTCCTCGATATAATGACCATCCTGATAACATTTCCAGGGAAAATAGGAAAATGGCTGTGAATTATGATGCTTTGTGAAGTATAATGTATAGCATCAGGCCCATAAAGAAAGCAAGCCTGAACCATTATGAATAAAAAAGCCCAATTTCCACTGCATTCCCTGGTAATTGGTGGTGACTATATCACCCTTTCACTATGTACAGTGCATAATGCAATTTCAGATATTTTTTTGAGCTAGGTATTGCATATTGGGATAGACATAAGGCTATGGTAGATGTAGGTTAAGGCCATCGTAGATGTAGGTTAAGGCCATCGTAGATGTAGGTTAAGGCCATCGTAGATGTAGGTTAAGGCCACGGGCTAATGAAAGTATTGTGATCTTTTTTCTAAGAAATTGGGCACGCTAGATGGGCTAAAATGGTTCTTTTTTGCTAACACATTCTATGTTTATATATTTATCTTGTTGTGAAAAACTCCCATTTTCTCAGCCACAGTTGAGCATTATAGCAGTTAGCGGTTGCCCATAGACTAACATTGTACACATTTACACTGCTGAGTAAAGTACAGAGAGCAGGTTAAGTGAGCCTTAGTATAATGGATAAATAATACTACAGTACTTTTTTTTTCTTTTTTTTTTACATAGGTGTTACATAGAAGGGTCTACTCAATAAAGAGAGAATTGCAGGGAATTGAGATGAGAATTCCAAGCTTAAGGCTAAGGCAGCTGAATTGGAATAATTATCCTATTCAGATGCACTGGAGAATATTTCCAACTCGGCTAGATTGTCTTACAGTTCAAAATTCCCATCTCGATTGCCTGCAATTCTCTCTTTTTAGAGAATAACTGCTTGGTATTTGCCTCTAGGCACACCCTTTACCTAGCTTGCCTAGTTTATACCTAGTGGAGCTGCTGCTCTACATGAGTAGCAAGCTCACCTCCAGGTCTCCAGTCATTCTAAGAAATTAGCTCCAGCTTGATCAACCTTACTAGTAAAGGCCTATAACAATATAAATATGTGAAATGCCAGCATGACAGAGGTGGACAATACATCCCCCCTTACCTCTCCCCCTTTTGTTTCAGGCTTGACATGTCCATCATGCCCTTTAGCCAATAGGTCTCTGCTGGGGATTTGGTTATGCTGGCCTGGTTAGCCAGCCCCTCAGCTTTCTAAACCCAGTCCCCAGCAGTGTCACGTCCTCTTTTAGTAAAATAAATTGAATTCTCTCCCTCCCTGAGTTAGGGTCGGCAAGGGGTCCTCAAGGTCTGATGCAGGGGTTGGCTGTCTGGGCTATGCCCAACCCGGGTAACAGTCGCTGGCAGGCTATCTGCATGGGCTCCCCACGGGTTGGTGCCTGGGGAGCGAAGGTGGGCTACTGTGCTTAAGCAATGCCAGTAGGCCAAGAATGGGATTACACCTATCCTTGGGGACCTTATCCTAGTTTGCTAGGATGTATCACGCTACCGATTAATGGTTACTTTGACACCCGGTTATTAATACCTTATTAAATATTATGATTATGGTAGCTAAATTGTATTAGCTAAAGAAAAGTTAGTTGTATTTTGCAGTATTTCTCTTAAATAAATTCTGTGTCCTTTATAGCCAGCCATGTGTCTATATATTATTTATGGGGAGTAAGGGTATGTAATATTTGGTGTTCTCCTATCAAGTATTTCCACACAATACAAAGGAATTTGGTCCAGATGTCTTCTCTTACAGAGTTCCTGCCATGTGCAAAAGCCTTTTTAGATACCATAAACTCCCCCACTACATTACATTAACAGGTATTTATTTTCAAAAGCCTAAATTGTATATAACTTTTATTAATATGTCTTAACATTTTAAGAAAAACATATATGTATGTAGAATAAGTGCCCTCACAATGTACATAACAGAACAAGACTAGACAAAACACACTTCAATTAGATGTCTTATCAAAAGTACATAATCCCTAAGCAAGGGAAAGAAAAATATTATTATATTATTATTATTATTATTATTATTATTATTATTATTATTATATGGAGTAATAAAATCACTTAAAAGCCAATCCCCCCGCCCACCCCAAAAAAAAAAAACGATGGACATACTACTGTCTAAATTGCTTTCTTAACTAAACGGCCTGTAAATTAGGGAGGTATAACCCTGCTAAGTAAAATGGGTTTGTATTACTTCATATAATATATAGCACTACAGATGAGCAGGTGAGTTGAAGTGAATAGCAGGTGAGTTGAGGTGAGTAGCAGGTGAGATGAATATTTCATCTCACCAATTCAGCTATACCTTGTTCAGGAACAAACCTGATGAGTTCACTTGGTGGGGGAAATAACCAGGTTTGTTCCTGCACAATGTATAGCTAAATTGCTGAGATTAAATTTTCATCTCTCCTCAACTCACTTGCTATTCACTTCAACTCACCTGCTACTCACCTCAACTCACCTCAACCCACCTTTTAGTGAATAGCTCTAACAGAGTCTTTGATCTGAAACACGTATCTATTCGGAGAGCGAATTGAGCGCAAACTCATGAAATCTCTGAAACTGTGACCAAAAGCTTTACATCCTGCTAGTCTATGTACCCCACAGAGCGCGGAATAGAACCAAATGTTATACGTAGAACTTTCTGTGCCTCCTATCCACCCATATGTGGGAAACGTTGTATAACCAGGAGCAAGGATAACAGCTTTAGAAATAATAACTCTGTTATCTTTTAGGTTCAAATTCATTTTATTGATGTTGTGTGCGCAACACTGCTGTTTGAACTTCATCACAGGGTAGACTTTGTATATAAGGTCACATTCAGAGAAAAAACATCAAATAGATCCATGAAAGTGCTTGAAAAGTGTACATAGCTGTGTAGTCAGTAAGGTGTATTTTCTGATATTTCCACTATTATACCTACTGTTTTTCCATGTTTACTGCTCTGAACATAGCAGCACTTAAAGGATACAAATTCAAGGTTTTAATCTAAGGTCTGGATTTTTTTTTATTTTATTTATACATTTTTATTTCCCAGTGAAAGGCATTATGCTGTAGGGATAACTGATAACATATAATTCACTACTATCTTTGTAGGTAGCAATTAAAAACCCACTAGGACACTTGACAAGGAAAGATCTGTGAAAATAAAAATAATACCTAGGAAACAAATATAAAATATATTGGCAGAAAAGAACCATCCAGCCAATCTAGTTTGGACATGTTTTTACCTATTGTAAAAACACCAGGCCTTCATTCCTCACTCCTTGCTCTTATTCTATGTTCAGGATAGCCCTATGCATGGCACATCTCATGCATAGGGAAGATGGTAAAGAAATCCAGGTTCAGTCTGGTCTGAGAGTAGACAGCCTGGTTTAAGGTTTCCTATTGGCGGTGGGAAATATGATTAAGTTATCAGTCACCATATATCCTTTTTAATTCTGCTACGTATTTTGTATTTTTAATATAAAGTGAATTAAGCATTTAATACAAGTGAGCTTCTGTCCTATCTATACCAAGTCTACCTGGAGATTGGGGAACGTCTCTGGAGGGTGATGCTCCCTTGGCTATATGGAGGTGTCCTGCTTATCATTTAGCAGCGCCATCTTGGGAGACCAACGTCATCCTGTATACTAATTGAGCTCCAGTAAAATTGAGTTCTGTAGCTGTTAAATGCTGTAGATAATGAGTTCTTAACACAAAATAACATGTTCACAAAAACCATTTGAGACTTTCTTTAAAAAGCCATAAAAGTGTGTATTTGAAACCGATTCCTCACACAGAATCATTGTGTTCCAATCTCTGTTATCGAACTTTTTAAATGTTTTTTTTCTTTTCTTTTCCGTTTCCCAGCAGAAAGGTGTTTGCTTGAACGAGTCTATAACACAGCTTCAGTAAATCAGATGTGCAAGCTCCTTGGTGGAATGTCCTTTGTAAGACTATCGTTTTGTATAATTGTTATCATTATTAATAAACCCATAGAGGATCTTTCTCCTTCTCAGCTTCTGTGTGCGAAATCAATAGGAAATGCATCTGGATCACAGGAAGCACTTAGCTCGACAATAAAAAGAGAGGTATAAATGGCTATGGAACGAAGAAGAGGGCAAGTAGCTGCCAAGTGACAGAAGTGGTATCCAGCTAGTTTAGTTTTAACTCTGACACAAGCCATAAAGAGAATGCTTTCTGGAAAATGGAGTTTTCAAACTTTCTGTTCGCAACTTCTGGCACCTATAAGATAATGTCTAATCCCTTTATGCATAAGTAACATTATCAGTAGAGTTCTGGATCCACTGGTGGAAAAAAAAGTGATTTCTGTGTATCTGGAAGCTGGGGATGGAGGTGGCAAGTTTTGCATCCTTAAACTATATTTACCATTAAATGCAACTAAGGATATTGACGGCCCTGAAGGTTTTGTGAATAGGGGTAACTTTAGAAAAAATGCATCCCCAGATGTCTTCATTTGGGTTTACAACAATCTATACATACACACATTTATGGCAGGTCAAAGTTTTTTATGAGGGGTTCTGCAATATACACCACACATGACGGGCTTCAAAAAAGAGGGATACAATATAGGGGCTGTCCCTCCCTAAGAGAAACACCTGGGAGATGTGCATACATGGTATGAGCTGATATCATCACAGAGTCACAATTATCACGGCAATGGCCCTGTTCTGACATCAACACCAGGGCCACCATCGGGGGGGGGGGGGGCAGCGTGTGTGGAGGAGTGGGCTATTAATGGACAAATTATGAGTGGCATAATAATGGACAAATTATCAGTGGGCTACTAATGAACAAATTATCAGTGGGCTATTAATAAGCAAATTATCAGTGTACTATTAATGGATAAACTATCAGGGGGGGCAGCAATTTTTTCAGTAAGGGGCTGATCAACACAC
Source organism: Pelodytes ibericus (assembly GCA_036172795.1). Taxonomy (NCBI): domain Eukaryota; kingdom Metazoa; phylum Chordata; class Amphibia; order Anura; family Pelodytidae; genus Pelodytes; species Pelodytes ibericus. The sequence goes on along the minus strand of CM069858.1, from coordinate 189,059,661 downwards.
ATTATAAGTATCAGCTTTTCTAGTTGCAGGTGTCAGTAGGGTAACAAGATCTTTAGACATTTAGGGACAATGTGATCTAAAGTAATAGTAGAACTTTGTACAACATCTTACAATCATGGCTGTCTTTAATGTTATGGGGCACTTGGCAAGTCCCTGCTCATTAGCCCCTCACTGTGCCATGTTCAAAAACCTCTCTTGGTCAGCTCTGCATCAAAACATTTGTATTGTGGAAGCCAGCAATTTAAATAGATTTGAAATTGTATTGATTTTTTTCCCTTTTTTCTGTTTGCCACACAGAATTTCTACATATTGATTTAAAGTCATTTTCTTTTGTTTCGGGTTAAACCACCAAATTGTGCACTCAGCTACCCACTGATGAATTAATCTTCCTGTTTGTTTTTTCATAGACTCCACGGCAGTGTCACAAGATTGTTACATTTGTAGAGTTATTTGGAAACTTGCGTCAATTGGGTTGATGCAAAGAGACGTTAATGTCTAGGGAAGGCGGTTCTCTAGATATTATCTCCTATTAAATGCCATTCACTTCTATACATCTTTGTGCTCATTTCTCATACTTACCTTGTAACCAGGGTTCCAAAAATATTTAATTCCCCCCCATCTACCACCAAGTTGTGTGCAAGGTAATGAGAAGGAGTGCCCAATGCCAAACTCAGTCCCATTATGACTCACACCCACAGGGGTCCTTATGCAATAAGAAACAAAACCTGAAACCTTGAGAAAGAATCTATCACATTGCTGTCTAGTGGCAGGACCAACACTTTAAAGAAAAGGGCCTGCTTCTGCGCTGTCTGTGATTGGCTGGCATGTGCCTTTAACAACTCTGCCAATCACAGTGCAGTTCAGAGATAACCCACACATTCTTATTCTAAATGACATACCAGCTTACTTAAGTAACATTCATTTAGCAATAAAATAACTTCAAATGTCCCAACAATGACCGACACATAGGCACATGCTCAGCAAGTTCGATAAAAAGCAAAATTGTCCCTCTTTGGGCATAGGAAATGTATGCAGATTGCATAATATTTATAATGCTCAATTAATACAAATGTCTAGTGACATTATAATAAACCATTTGCCAAATGTGCTGTTTAAAAGACAATAATGCTTTAATATCTGTGCCTTTTATTTGCACTGGGAGAGATGCAATATATGTGTAAAAGCTAGTGGCCATGTCTTTCTTTTACTTCTCTTAACCCCTTCGCGACTGATGACGGTCCTGGACCGTCAAAGGGAAATCTCCCTTTGTGACCAATGACGGTCCAGGACCGTCATGCAGGTCCGATCGCGGTATGCACGCTGGCATACCGCGATGGCGCTAACAACGACATAGCTGAGTGTCTCGATACCGAGACACTTCAGCCATGTCGGTTGAGGACCCCCCGGAAACATACGGGCACTGTGACAGCCAATCACAGCGCCCGGATGATAATAGCTGGTGCCTGCTTTGACAGCTATAGTCTCTCCCTGCTCCACGGTGATCGTGGGGCAGGGAGAGACTAAATATAGTGTGTCAAGTCTCCCCCTGGTCCCCCCCCAGTAACAACCAGCCCCCCCAAAGGATTTTTTTTTAATAAAAAAAAAGTTTATTTATTTATTTTTCTATTGTGCTAATCCTAACTCTTGAGTGAAAAGTGTCAAATTACCCCAAGTTGAATGCCCTGGGATGTCTACTTTATAAAAAATGTGTACATGTGGGGGGTTATTCAGCGATTCATATCAGATATCGGTGTTACAGTGTCACTAACGCTAAATGCTATTTGTGTTTATTAACCTAAAACATGCAAAAAAAGCAAAAAAACATATAAACATTGGGTATTTCTGAACTCAGGACCTATAGTCGAATCTATTTAGTATGTTTTTTCATTAGCTTTTAAAGCTTAGTAAAATAATTTACAAAGAAAATTCAGGAAAAGTGTTTATTTTTTTTTATTTTAACCATATTTTACTATTTTTTACACAATACAATAAATGATAAGAACAAAATAATGTCATGAAAAGAAAGCCCTTCTTGTCCTGAAAACAATATATATATATAACACAAACACCTCAGAAGTGTTAAAACAGCCTCGGTCACTAACGCACAACATTCCAAAAACAGTCTGGTCATGAAGGGGTTAACGAACCAGAGAGAAATAAAAACAAAGTAACACAATTCAGAACAAATTCTGTTTGGCTTCTTTATGTTCTAAGCCATATATGTCACAACATCAGTCCTCCAGCTTCTAATGATCTATATGTCCAAAAAAGCCTTTAAAGAAAGAGAGAGTTATGGTAGCTAATGTCCAGAAATGAATGGAGGGCTGCAATTGGACACCCATGTTCTAATCCATTCAGGACAAAAGTCATGGCCACATGCACAGATGAGGATAAACTAATGGCATCCCCCAGTTGCAGTAACTGCCAAATTGCTGTAGCGACAAAATAAAAAGTTAACCCCACAACTTTTTAATTTTTTTTAATTTCTCCAAATGGCTAAAATAAAAAGATACATTTTGGACATATAATACTACATTTTGCACAGCAACAAGGTTGAGATGGTCCCCTACTGCAGCATTAAATGTACTCCATACCGTGAATGTATAGAATTAACCCTTTAGCGAAATGATCTTTTGACCTTGTCTTTCCCTTGGTGACAAGGGCTGTTTTGACATTTCTGGGGTGTTTGTGTTTAGCTGTAATCTTCTTCTTTCTCACATACTGTACCCGCACCAGTTATACATTGTTTTTCTCACCATAAGAATATCTTTCATTAGATACCATTATGTTCATCATCTCTTATAATTTACTACAAAAATATGATAAAATATGATGGGGGAAAAAAAAACACTTTTTCTAACTTTGACCTAAAAAGTAATTTACACAAATACAATTGATAAAAAAGACCCCGTCTAAATAGTTCCTAAATTTTTTCACGAGTTTAGAAATATGCGAATAGAGACAGGTGTCTCCTGTTTATGACATCACCTGTCGATTGATTTGGAAATGACACATTCGCTTTGAAAGAAGTTCATTTGCATATTAAGCCACAGGTGGTTCCAATAAACAGGAGACGCCACAGACACATGTTCTCTTAATTTATGTATTTCCATGATATTATGCTAACATTATATATTTGTTTAATTTACTGATTACCTTTAAGGCAGCAACGTTTTGGTGACAGAGTCTGTTGAAAATAAAACAAAGAAATACAATGACACATAAGAGCAACTGTGGACTGCAATTCCCATGATGCTCAGCAAGTGTATTAAAACTACTCAAAAGACAGTATTTAATTATTTTTCTAAAAAAAATAAAAAAAAAAGATGACTTGACCCTGCCTCATCCAGTGAAGGCTTCTGGGAAATATTTACCTGATCAGTGCTCTTGACATTCAGTAAATTATAATATAATAACACGCTAACCTCCATTGCAGAAGAAACACTCCCCTTCTCTCATGCCCTGATTTTTATAAGTGATAAGTAATTGTGCAAAGGCTTAGTTGTATTCAGTGATAGAATGAAGGTTGCAGAGCAGGTATAAAGAGCTGTTCAACAGAATTAATTTATGCTAAGTGACTTTCATCACCAGAGACTCATTTTAACAAGATGTGGAGCTCATCAAATGAATGCAGAAAAAAAAAAATCCTTAGAAAAGGAAAAATAATTACTCATCAGCATTGGGCTGGCAGGACAGTGGCTCTTTTAAACGAAGGGCTTGCAGTAATTAACATACTGATGTGCCCCCGTGTTTTGTAATTAATAGTGTGTTAACTTCGTTTCTCATCTGTGGGTTTAATTTGTTCTGAGCAACACTTGCTTTTTTTTCTGGGAGTTTTCAAGGGTACTTGCACTAATCAGTAACTGGAAAGTCTTAAACAATGGATAAACATCTTAAAAGAGATGTGAGACTGATTACATGAAGGCGGGAATTGCAGGGCATTTCAAAGTTAAGGCCTAAGTAGCCAAGTTGCATAAATGCTCCCATACGGCTATACTTCCAACTGCTATTTTGGCCTTAATTTTGCAGTTCCCTTATAAATTCCATGTATTTTTCCGTCTTTCATGACTAACTCCCTAATCTTTTTATTTTCCTCTTTTTAGGGAAAGTAGTCAGCCTAAAATCCTGCCTTTTATAGCAATCAACAGATTGGAAGAGGTTGGATGCGCTAGACATTTAAGGAGACGCCCCATTGTACATTGTACTTCAGCTGATGTTGGCCAACATTGCCAATCAAACTTATTTAGTAATAGATCTTAACTGAGATTTGCTCTGACCAGGCATAAAAATGCTCTTGGAATTAGCATGATATTATCTTCTTCTGGAAAGTGGAATGACAAAGCAGAGCATTGGTGAATCTTACACACCAAGTGCCTTAGAACTCCCCCACATTCCAATAATACCACTTCCAGCTGACCGTGGAATATCTAGCAAGGATGAAAATACACAACCTGACTTATTGTAAAGGTGGAATCCTATCACAGTACCTTGCATTCACTGAGCTCTTCAGAACATCCAGTTCTGTGGTGTGTCACATGATATGGTAGCTTTGATCATCGCCTAGAAATAACTGATAACTTAAAACCAGACTGTGGGGTACAAATAACGGCCACAGCACTACATTTTATACATTACATTTTATACATTCCACAACATATACCAGTATTACACAATGACTAAACATAACATTTCATATAACATCAGAAAGACCAACCAAGCATGCACAAGTATCCAGGTGGCTGCCGAATGACTCCATGTTCTGGGCATATACCCATGCCCCCTCATATCCTGAGGTTCGAGGTACCACTTCCCCCTCGAAACTCCCACCAGAGTCTCGATTGACTCCCCCCATTCCGTTCCTCCATTAACCATCCTGGATACTCGGCAAGCTTCCGCCAATGCTGTGACATGAAGATAAAAAGCACACAACCAGAAAAAAGAGGGAGGGTGGGTGGGACATCAGGTAGGGGAAACCTTTTACTTAAAATGGCTGCCTAACTTCAGTACCCTGTCATTACTGCCCCTCCCCGACCTTGTCTGGGGGCTAAAATACATTTGTCCATATAGTGTATTTGGGCCAAAATACCAAATGGAGGTGGAAGCTCACAATGTCAGTTGCTTTGTGTCTACCCAAGTGTATTGGATATTAAACAATAACATTACTAGTTGAAGACATTGTTGGCACAGTGGTGCAAAATGGAATGGCTTTAGTATGATTTTGTAATGTGTGGATTTTCCTGGTGTTAAATAGCTTGAAGAAGGGATTTGCAAAATAGGAAGAAAAAAAATAGACTTTTATCAAGCAAATTTAAATTACAAAACAGAAAAAGCGCCACGCAAGATTCCAAAGTCTTAAATGCAATCTGTCTATTTAATTGCACGCTTTTGCTTAATTAGCATAACTGCTAAGCCTAGAAATATAATGACTCATCAAAACAAAAAAGCACCATCTAGCATGAACACTGCTCCCTCCTTTACAGCCCCTCCTATCCTCATAAATTTCTCTACCCACAAAAATCATTACTGCACATTCTACATTCATAAACAAGGCTAGTATGAGCTGGCTCAGTGTAGAACAGCTTACACTCATGTTGGGAATTAGGCAAGTATCAGTAACCAAGAAGGATATATAATATAGGCAGACCTGGGCAACCTGCAGATTTAGTTACTGATTTAATAGAAGGTGAGCTGAGATGAGAATGAACATTTCATGAACTATGCATCGTCCAGGGACGGACATTGTCAGTTTCTCTTGCAAGAAGAACCGAGTTGGCCCTGTATAATGATTTGTTTAAAAGGTGATTGTTTTTAAAGCTTTAACTAGGCATTATCCAAGGCCAGCGTAGTTCTTCTAGTTGGAGAATCTCAACAACGTTGTCCGTGCATAGTTTGTTTCTAGTACTATATAGACCCCTCGCTATGGGCATGTACTAAAAAAACACAAATGTATTTTGTGTGCAAAACTATTTTTGCGCTTTGCTCCTACTGAAACGTACTAAACATTTAACACTCAAATAGTACATGCAAGCAAATTGCAAATAAAAACAGGTATAATTGCGAATAAAAACAGGCAATTTTGCGAATATTTTTTCTACCTCTTTTGATAGCACTTGCTAAAAGCTGGTGTCATTTTCACACGCAAATAAGTATTATTTTTCACTCACGGAAAACAAGCGCAAAATGTTACAAATAGTCGCAAATTGCTCCTTACTCATGTTTTACCTACTTTTTCCCCCACTGCACTTGTTCAGTACATGACCCCCTATAAGTGCCAGTCTCATGAAAGTTGAAGTCCAAAAACTGAAGGACTAAATCAGCTAAATACTGATATTGGGGTATACCGTGGGTGAACTGAAAGTGCCACAACCCATTGTACTTTGTCAGGTGTTGATGAGGGATCAGAGAATTTGCATTCTAACATCTGTTTATAACTCCCGATGTGGGTTATCATGATGTATTATAGAAAATAACCTTGCCCCAAGGTGTACCAGGCTTCCACTTGTACTGACTGGCTGTAGCTCCACAGACCAATGCTGAACCAGGTTCTCTGTCTATTGCTGACCATCAGGGCGATGAGATATGAATGAAAAAAAAGTCGGCACTCTGGGATTCTTCAAAGATAAATAGTGTTTAATAATGAGAGGTCCAATTCAAATATATATGCAAAAAATAGGGAAAGGGACACACATGACGCGTTTCACATTGAGGAACGCTTAATCATGATGTACCGTTTTGCATGGTCATACACCCATAGCACCAATATTTGTAGGAACTTCAAGCTATAAATAGATCAGATCTTTATTTAAACTCAAATAAATCACTGGTTGCCTATAGGTGAACTTGTCCATGGATTAAGTTATTTGACATCTTAAAACTAGGGTGACCCCATCACCATTTTAATCAAGGACCCTTATAAAAATGCATACGTCTGCGCTACATTGGCTAAACCTAAATAAAGCCCTGGAATATGCATTCATCAAATGTAGTCGATGTAGTCAGTCTTCTTGACATATGCATTTAGACTTCTATAACAATGGATAGCAGTCACTTATTTTACAAGCTTAGTTATTTTTGCACCATGGTTAAAGATTCACTGTTTAGTAAATAAGCCCCTTAGTTATCACTATATGTGATAGAAAAGATCACTAAATGACCAGACAGAGCATCACGTTGGCTATCGGAACCTTTCTCTTGGTTTGCACGTGCACGTATATAGAAATTATATGCACGCATAACTGTGGTTTCAATAATGATATAGAATCACGGTATTTCCAAGGCAATTTTGTAAAAAAAAAAACAACATGAGTAAACAGTGCACACAAGCAGGAAAAATACAGCGTCTGATATGCTCTGTCCTTTTTTTTTTTTCCTATTATAGTTTAATATATTCACAATATAATAGGCAGTCTGCAAAAAAGTACTATTTAAAGCTTCCTGTAGGGAATTTCTGAGCTGAAGCGGATAATTGAGGGGAGGGAACGTTTCTCCCACAGATTTTCATTACATTAATAAGACAATTTAAAATGGAGCACTCAGAGGTTTTGCTCTGGCATCTGGAGTACATCTCCGCTGGGTGGCTGCTTCCTGCATAGACAGCAATTCTGTGCAAATTCTTGGCGTTTAACTGCATGCATGCTTGTGATGGCTGATGGGAGGGAGTCTTGTTAAGGGAGAATGAGAGTCTCAGTGTGAGATGTTTTACATATAGACGTAACACAGCCTCTCTGTGTGAGTTACAGTGCTTTCTATAGTAATGCAGTATATTTATCTAGCATTACTGATGTACAATGCGGTACACAATACACCTGCAAGCCGTTGTAATGTAAAGAATGTATTCAGCTGCAGTAATAAGTAAATCACAGGGAAATAGGAACTGACTCATAAAGTCCACATTCACAAGAGCATACAATGACTTAACTAAAAAGGTTGTAAATGTCCTAGATGAAAAATAATGCCTTGGGATATTTGGGGAGCCATCAATTTGGTTACCATGGTAACACAATAGGCATCTATTTCCATTTAGAGTTATCACCCAGTTGCCCTGTGTCAAATAATAAGCCTACTGAGGAGATACCATGGCAGGTACTCTTTGAAGAAAAATACATGGAGGGCTTTTGTACAGTGCAATGCTTTCCAACTTTGTGGGAACAGTTTGTAGAAACCCCTTTTCTATTCCATCATATTGGTGCCCCAGTGCATACATTATTGGATGAGTTTGATGTGGAAGAACTTGATTGACACGCACAGAGCCCCCCCCCCCCCCCCCCAGTGCACAAAGCAAGCTCCATAAAGACGTTGTTGGATAAGTGTTGGTGTAGTGGTCAGTTGTCCCAATACTTTTGTCCATATCATGTAGGTCTATTTACCCTGTAGTATTCACAAGGTCACCACTAGATGTCACTATTATGAAAAGGGATCATCTAACAAGCAGCAAGTAGATATTCTAAAATAACCAGGCAATGGATTTCAGTGTTGTTTCTGTAACAGAGCATGTATTCAACCCTGTTATTAGGTTGTTGACTGTGTTTTACATTGTCACTGTTACATTTGAAAACAAAGATTCACAGAGCTTTTAGATCATCTAGTTAACATTGCATGTGCAGGTCACAGCTATATACTTGAAATGTCCAACACGTTTCTATGCAATACAGTAAAGCATTCTAATCTAGTGCATACTCAATTGTGCAAAAACTATTCCTAAGCGTGCATTAAGGTGATCGAATCACAGATTATTTAGGGATGCTTATGGAAAATGTTTACTTTAGGGCAAATTAGTAGAATATGCAATGGTCTAAAATCTCTAGTCTAATTAATGTTATAATGGGTGTTACATGTAACGAAATAGAGTGCTTACAATACATATTGAATAAATAGAACAAAATAGAGTTCATACAATACTATATGAATAAATAAAGGATTCTCCCTTCCCAGGGGGAGGGGTAGAAAATACTTTAAAGGTCAGCAGTCTTCAGTACAGGGGATACCATAGATTTTTCTTACACATTTTTCTCTTATTATATCTATTTGCAGCAATTCTACTAACACAATGTAAAGACTTTTTTTTTTCATCATTTTGTATTCTCTAAGTTCACAGTATAAGCAATGTTTAGGTTGACAGAGTCCCTTAAGTATTTAACTAACATTATCTAATCACCAACACAATCTCCAGTCTGCTCTTTACAAACATTTTGTAATGGGCTAATTACACCTGATCTAACGGAAACGAAGTAATAATATCCTCCTAATCAGACATCCGTAACCATCAAATTGGCCATAAACTATAAAGATGCATTTGATCTGCCATTCATAATTAGGGGATGATCCTCATTAACCTTTAATAGGGATAATAGTAACATATCATTTTCATTGTTCCATAAATATTTAATTAGATACTCTATTTTACGGCTGCTTATTTTATGAGTGTTTGTTGGCCGTACAAGTTTTCGTTCTGTAAAAATCTGACTAATTACTAGTTGAAATATGTTTGTTTATCTTTTTTTTTTTTTTTAGCTGCGTTTTACTTTTGAGACTTTTTGTGTTTTTTATTATTATGGGAAAACAAAATGGTAACAGTAGATTTTTACAGTGTTGTGTAGTTGTTTAAAGGAAGTAGCCATGATTTTGAACCGTAGTGTTGTATCCTTGGCTGCTGGAGAAAGTAGGAGGTGGGGGGGGGGGGTACCTTAAATAACTTCAGTAAGGGTGGGAAAGGTTGCAGCTTTATTATACTTTAATGCATCATACTTTGCCAGAGAACACCACACAATACACTTGATATAACATTAACCATACATCATTATCATAATCACCATAAGCCAGCCATGGAAACTGTGGGCGTGTACCGATGCCTCACCTGCTTTGGCAGGGACCATTTAAATGAGCCCTTACCTGGAAAGATTACATCACGCCAACCTGCCGCAGTAATAAAGCATTAAAATAAATTACAGACAAATCCCTATACAATAGGGAGAGAGGGAAGGAGTTAAAAATGTGATAAACTTTTGTAGAATGATTCAGACTCAACCCTTTCCTAACTAACTACCCAACCAACCCTGTAAACAGTTTTTATGCATTTGCAAACATGTAATGTCCACCTGAATATAGGCATATATGGATATGTGTATATATTTTTGTGTGCATACACATGTGTATATGTATGTGTGTGTGTATATATATATATATATATATATATATATATATATATACACACACATATTTATGTGTGTACATATGTGCATATATAGATATATGTACCAAAGAGCTGTCCAAGGATGTCAGGGACAAGATTGTAGAAGTACACAAGGCTGGAATGGGCTACAAGACCATCGCCAAGCACCTTGGTGAGAAGGTGACAACAGTTGGTGCGATTATTCGCAAATGGAACACAAAATAACTGTCAGTCTCCCTCGGTCTGGTTCTTCATGCAAGATCTCACCTCTTGGAGTTTCAATGATCATGAGAACAGTGAGGAATCAGCCCAGAACTACATGGGAGGATCTTGTTAATGATCTCAAGGCAGCTGGGACCATAGTCACCAAGTAAAACAATTGGTAACACACTATTCCGCGAAGGACTGAAAACCTGCAGCACCCGCAAGGTCCCCCTGCTCAAGAAAGCACATGTACAGGCCCGTCTGGAGTCTGCCAATGAACGGCTGAATGATTCAGAGGAGAACTGGGTGAAAGTGTTGTGGTCAGATGAGACCAAAATCGAGCTCTTTGGCATCAACTCAAATCACCGTGTTTGTAGAAGAAGGAATGCTGCCTATGACCCCAAGAACACCATCCCCACCATCAAACATGGAGGTGGAAACATTATGCTTAGGTGGTGTTTTTCTGCTAAGAGGACAGGATAACTGCACCACATCAAAGGGACAATGGACGAGCACATGTACCGTCAAATTTTTGGGTGAGAACCTCCTTTCCTCATCCAGGGTATTGACTTTGGGTTATGAATGGGTATTCCAGCATGACAGTGACCCAAAACACACTGCCAAGGCATCAAAGGAGTGGTTCAAGAAGTGGCCTAGCCAGTCTCCAGACCTTAATCTCATAGAAAATATGTGGAGGGAGCTGAAGGTTCGAGTTGCCAAACGTCAGCCTCGAAACCTTAATGACTTGGAGAGGATCTTCAAAGAGAAGTGGGACAAAATCCCTCCTGAGGTGTGTGCAAACCTGGTGGCCAACTACAAGAAACGTCTGACCTGTGTGATTGCCAACAAGGGTTTTGCCACCAAGTACTAAGTCGAAGGACTAAGTTCACTCATTGACATGCAATCCAATGTATAACTGTTTTGACAAGAGTTATTCTGGATTTTTTTTTCCCGTTACTCTGTCTCTCCCTGTTAAAATACACCTCCCAAAATTATACACTGATCATTTCTTTGTCAGTGGACAAATGTTCAAAATCAGCAGGGGATCAAATACTTTTTTCCTTCACTGTATGCTTGTTTGTGTGTAGTTATCTTTTTTCTTCTTTTATCTTGCTTAATAAACCTATCACAACACTTTATTTATCAAGCAAGTCACAAGTAAAATGCTTTTTTTAAATCTCAACTGCCCCTTGAAGCTATATGTGGTACTGCATGTGATAATTATTGTTTGGAAAATCGGAAGAGGCACAGAAAGAAAAATTAGAAATGTAGATCAGAAACCGAACAGACACATGTTTTTATCCAAAGTCTATTTCCATAACAATGTAATTGTTCATTTTGCAAAGAGGAAAAAACAGAGGATTTTCAGCTTTTAACGGGCCTTTGTTTACCACAACAATCTTGATCAGACATTACTGCAACAACAGCTGCTAATGAACCCTGTCACGTTTCAATTTCTACCTGAACACTGTAAAGGAATTTTCTGTGTATTTTCATTTTGTGTTATTTGTTTGCAAGCAACTTAGGTCTTCACATCACCAATATAAATAGTAATTAGCGTCTTTCTGATCCTAGATGGGTAATTAAGCATTTAAAGGGTGTTTACTCAATGAACCACGCAACAAAGCCTACAGTACAAGAAAACAAACTCACAGTGGTCTAAACAATATCACTGGCCCTGTCAGTGTGTCAGGGTTTGGAGTGCAGGCAGGAAGGCATGCCTTGGGTAGGCCTACTTAGGTGCAAATCGAGCACCTCTTTGTGCCTGTTGCTTCTCACTATGATATATCAGTAGAGCACAGTAAAGAAAACATGTACAGCAGTAGTTATATACCTAAACTATATGTATACAGGTTGAGTATCCCTTATCCAAAATGCTTGGGACCAGGTGCAATTTTTTTATAACAGATCATTTTCACAAGTAAGATGTCTCTCAGCACACCTGAAATTCAGTATTACCAATGCAAATACTGTCTAGAGCAAATAAATCACTTGTACTATGATATGTAGCTATGATGTGAGACATAGTTGAGAACCTGCTGTTGGCGTGTCAGGCCTGTACATGTACCATTGTATTACTCTTTGTGGGTGTGGGGGAATCTGAGCATGCATGAAAAGGCTATATCACAGCTTAAGGGGGCTGGACACTGAATAAACTGTTGTGTGATGAATTCTGTCAGGTGTGTGTGTGTGTGTGTGTGTGTGTGTGTGTGTGTGTGTGTGTGTGTAATGTTTAACTTGTGGCAAAATCCTATTTTTTGGGGGCATAATGGATCATTTTGGATAACGGATTTCTGGATAAGGGATACTCAACCTGTATAAGATTACTAAAATATGTTGGGATACCTGGATGTTTTGGATTTACCACAAGGTAGCCATGGGCTGGTCACCTATCTCTAAAAGACCACATTTAGATAACTTAAAATGTTTATGCAAAAGTTGGGGGACTTATGAGTTTCACCAATGTGGTATGCTAAACATAATGCCTATACGTATTATGAATTTAAATATCACTACATTAAACTTGTCTAGCACTGTGAAAAATGTGGGGCCATGGTGTTATGAAAATTGAGAGGACTGTGCATATATGTTCCTACTTTATAAAGTGTCATTAATACCATTTATTGCTATAATAAATTATATTATTATAACATGTGGCAAAATTGTGCTGTTAAACATAATGGTCAGTGATCAGAAAATCCCCAGAACCAATGGCAACCATCAGTTGCTAAAAAATACAAACTTCCTGTGTATTGTTTTTTCAAATGTATTACCAATTCAAATTACATAATACATATAACATTCCTTTCAGAAGCAGTTCCCTTACTTAGTATATAAAAAGGTAAACACACATTTATAAGAATAAACATTGGACAAAGGTAGAACATATACACCCTGAACAGTTATTAACTCAATAATTTAGTACGGGTCTGAGGTCATTTTTTTTTATATCAAGTATTATATAGGACGAAAGCCCTATAACTTTAACACATATCTTCTCCAACGGTGTTCTTTCATATTAGCTAAACCACAGTTAAAACATCACTGTATCTTTAACCACATAATCAAATGTTTGTCTTCTTTTCGCAAGCCACTGTTTGAATGACTAAATAGGACCAAGGATATTGGCGAGAGTGAGAGAGAAAGCTGTAATGCTGGTTTATTAACACTAAGCTAATTCTACATCAGGCTTTATTCACGCATCACCGAGGATATTATGGGGGCATAGAGAATAGGAGTAATTTATTATACATCTGTAGTTGATTTCTCCTCTAGATAGAATGATATTTTACATTTGAACAATGCTGTGTCCTAACCAGTGACATAAGGTTCAGTGCCTCATTAGAAAACGGTGTTTAGCTCTCAGTGCCAGTCATAGAACAATGTTCAAAGAACAATAAAAGACAATGAACTGTCCCTGAAAATCATGTAGGTGATCCTTGAACATTTAATAAACATGTAAAAATAGGGTTTTAAACATTTGAGCAACAACTGTTTATATTCCTCATGCTTGAGTGTTAGATTCTGATGTCTTTACATCTCCATATATCTCCCAACTTCTGCCCCCTGGAAAATCAAGAAAATGGGCGGTGGAGCTTGGGAGGTCAGGTGTCATAGCTACCGCGCATGAGCAGTGGTGCTATCACTCAATCTGAGAGCACAGTATGCATTCTCCAGCGTCCCAGACATCGGAAAATGAGATGGGTACTGCAGGTTAAAAGAATAGCGGGACAGAGGTAGAGCTCGGTGGGACAGCAGGAGCCACCCTCAAATCTGTGACTGTCCAGCAAAAAGCAGGATAGTTGGGTAGCATTCCTCCATAACATATGACATAGGATGGTAAACTGAGCCCATTAACTCCAACTGTGATGGCTTACCTGAGCTAAATATCCCATGAGGCTCAGTCAGACTCACGAAGCAGACGTGACTAGGGAAATCCAAAAATGGATCTCTATTTTCTGGGCACTGTCCCTCTAAGTGTTCTGATTCCAAATAAAAACATTTCAAAAGAAGGGTTTTACCTTATTAATTTCACTTTTATTTTTTTTATAAATATTTTCGTTAACCTTGGAAGGAAAGGTAGTCTGCAAATATAGGTAGACGTTAACAAGTAGCACACAATATGTTGTGTAAAATGCAAATATGATACAGCAATCGTACAATTTAAATGCAATTGACACATTACCATTCAACATTATACATCACAATGTAGACAATTAAAAAAAAAAAAAAAAAAGACAATTACACATTGGCACATTTCGGGAGGACTTTTCGGTTATAGCCAAAGTCCTCCCGCTGGCTTCTACCCCCGAAATTTCCCCCACAAAAATCTATGTGGAGGGCCGAGGCTACTACTTCATATCAGTGTATTTCGGTTGCATTCAGTGTCGGGATATCGGCTATGACATCTGAATTGTGGGGCTCCCTGAGTAGCTTGAAATTCAGGTACCGATGTGCTTTTGATGGGCCCCAAATTAGTCCGCAATTCAGAGACATCATTTGGGGACAGATTATTGATCCTATAGTGTATTCATACTCAAGGGTACCACTCGCGCTCAGAGCTATGTATATCAAATGCATAAAAAAAAATCACGCCTGCCACAGGATTACTTTGGTAACAATATGACACTTTTATTACACCGCTACAATAATACAGAAAGGGTCATGGATGCACTGAACAACCAACTAGTATTTATGCAGAATTCTTACATGTCTGTGCCTTTCACACCTGTTAGTCCTGAGCACAAGATACAGTTAAGAACTGAGCTGCACTTGTTAAGCCAGGAATGGTCCGATCACATGAGCCAGCTGGTTTTCATCAAATATAATGTTTGTATGATGGCTGCTGTTCACAGTTCAGTTATTTTTTTATTTTTCTTTAGAGCTAAAGTGTATCTTTCTCTTGGCTGGATTGGTTGGTTTCTAATCATTATGGAAGACAGCTGGGCATCGCACAGCATTGCCATGAATCTACATAATACCCCTTTCCTGGCAAGACTGTGAAACATTTGCTAATGTGTTTTTAACTTAAGTTCTCCAACAAGGCATGTCACCTTCTTCAGCTGCTATCACACTATAAATCGTATGGGTAATCTTCATCCAGTATTAGAGGAGTTGGAATCACGGTCTACTGTTGTCCAACTCTGTAGTAGAGCCTAAAGTGGAACAACCATTTAGATCTATTCTCTATGTGACCCGTAATCAGTCAGAGCTGAATGTACACTGAAGTTAAAGCAGATTGATACAGTTTAACTCTGCTCCTTTCACCAACATCTTGTCCAAAGCTGAAATTGCTTTTTAAACACTTGAAATCAGAAAATAAATACAGCACTTTTGAGCTGTAACAAGGCAAAGCAATGAGTGCATCTGAAGCCTTCCTTCTTTGTGTATTAACACATGATCGCTTCGGGCTGCCTTTTCGTAGGTGTCACGTCTAAGAAAAGAGCCTTGTAGCTCAGCATAAAGATCCTGTGTGAACTACAAACAGTGAAGAGCATTGA
Source organism: Pelodytes ibericus (assembly GCA_036172795.1). Taxonomy (NCBI): domain Eukaryota; kingdom Metazoa; phylum Chordata; class Amphibia; order Anura; family Pelodytidae; genus Pelodytes; species Pelodytes ibericus. The sequence goes on along the minus strand of CM069858.1, from coordinate 189,043,788 downwards.
GAAAGGAGGGGGTATAAGTGGGGTTTGCTAGGAAACTGAGGAAGGAGTTTTGGAAAGAGGAGAACAAAAAGTACAGGCATCAGGAAGTGACATGGGAAAATGAAGAGAAAGATTAGGATTCAGTAAAGACGTAAAAGTTTCTGAGAGCAAGTGTCAGGAAACTTTTTGTTGCTGTTGTTGGTTGGCAAGCTGTGCCCTTCGATGTAAGCTTCATTTTCCATTTTCCATGACACTGGAGAATGAATACGGCTCCAGTGGTGCATGATATACTTGCATGTGGTGCATGGCATAGTGTCCTTCAATATTAACCCTTGTACGTTCTTTCTGTACTATCATTCAGGAGGGAATGTTTGCTAGAATGTATTTAGTGGCACCAGGGAAGCTTCTGTCACATATACAAAGAGGCTGAACTCCGGATAGAGCAAGTATAAAAAATTTACTTTTAATAAGTCAATTAAAACACACAGTAAATAAACCACTTTCAATTATATGGCATAATCCAAGCCATAGTAAGATAAGTACGTAAAACACACAAAATAAAGAACAAAGATACCAAAAAACAAATATAGGGAACAAAAAGCAAATAACTAAAAAAAACTTACAAAATCGCCAAGAACAGGTGAAAGAGTATACCCACACAAATACACTCCCCCCCCCCCCCCCAATGTTTTAGCCCAAGGAGAGAGAACAGAGATGGGGAGGAGGGGGAGAGTGATCATAGATGGGGGAGGAGGGGAAGAGAGAATAGGCATGGGGAGGAGGGGAAGAGAGAAAAGGTATGGGAGGGGTGGAGAGAGAACAGATATGGGGAGAGGGAATGAGATATGGGGAGGGGAAGGAGAGATAATCGATACGAGGGGGAAGAGAGATAACAGATATGGGGAGAGAGAACAGGTATGGGGGAGGATAAGAGACACACAAACATGGGATAGGGAGAGGAGAGAAATACATGGGAAGGTAAAGAGATATCAAATGGGGGGTTGAAGAGAGACAGACATGGAAAGGAAGAGGATAGGGACAAACATGGGAAGGGATAGAGACAAACATGGAGGGAGAAGAAAGAGACAGGCATAAGGCGGGAGAGGAGACAGACAGACACGAGGGTAAAGAGGGGGGGGCACCACAGGGTTGGCCGCACAGGACTCCAAAACACTTAAGGCTGGCCCTGCTCACTTGAACATTAGAGAAAGAGTAGATTGATACACATTATTGCACAAGTGGTGTGAGTATCTGTAATCTGTAATCCAGTTCCCTCGGAAACAGAAACAAGACAAAGCAAATATTACATAAAAAGACTGTATGGATTGGAGGGAAAATAAATACAATACACAATTCATACTGTGTCAGCAATGTACTTATTATCTCCAACAGTAGTTTACCCCTCCTGTTACCCCTGGATCATGATTCAGATATATATGGTGTTTGCACCAATTAACATTTTGTTTCTTTCAGTAAATATCACCAGTAATGTAAAACTGTAAATCAGAGCATGGCAGTGAATACATTTGCCAAAGTTAGTTTATAGCACACAGTGCAGGGAATAGCAGGGGGTAGGCACCAACACTGTCAGTAGGGAATATTTACTATACTTTAATGATGTTCTATGGACTTCACAGACATTGTCATGGACTCTGACTACTGCTATCTACTGGAACATCAGGGAATAGTATCTTCTCCCCACTCCAAGGGCAAGTCAGCACGGGGGGACCGTCAGCAAGGTGGTGCTGAATAGAGGGAGTAGGAAGATGCTCCTTTGCCTATCCCTAGGAAGTAGTGTGGATATTGGACCTGATATGGGCAGAATAAGCTTGCACTCTAAGGAGTTGTAAATGTTGAGTCACAAGAATATAAACTACAGCTCTTTATTCTTTATCACATATACTATTGTACTTCTTCTTTTTTAATTCATAGTGAATAAAAAATATCACCAAACACCAAGTGGACATAACTTTCCAAAACTGCATCGTCTCTATGTGTTATGATACGGAAAAAGAAAGAATGACACTTATTTCTAAAAAATCTCTGAGAGCACAAAGTCTTTTTTTCAATTGTAAAGATAAAGAAACATTTTTTTTTAAAAAGAACTTAAAATGTGCATTATCGCCCTTCTTGGTATTCTATTGAAATTCTATGTCTATATTTTTTTTTCTCATGAAAACTTTTCTTACATTATAGATTCACCTGCTTTCTACAAAGTGTGAAAATTTTTGATCCTTTTTATTGCGTTTCATTTTTTTTTTATATATATATATATATATATAACGCCAGCAAAGCTCAGGTGTTAGGATATTTCAAAGTGTAAAACTGATAAGTAATGCGAAAGCCTTTGGAAAAGGATAAAAACCATCCGAATAGCAAGAAACAGCTGACAAACATGAGCACTTCTCCAAAATGAATCGCTTTACTGCACTCTCAATAGTCCTGGCACATATTTAATTCATATAGGTCACTGACTAATAAGGGAATAATAAAGGATTATTACAAAGGTGCAATTTAATGACAATTTGCCTACAGCTTCCTTTTTAGCAGTTTTTAATAGTAAGGTATGTAAGATGCTGGACTTTAATAACAAATGATTTAATTCCCCAAATGTGCAAATGGTGTGTGAATGTAGAGTGTGAATCCAGTTGGGCTTCCAGACATAGCACTCAGTTCTTGCATTAGCTACTGTGTTCAGTGACATTTTATATTCTTAATGCATATTACCATTTTTTTTTTTTTTTTTTTACCCAGCATCATTCTTAAATTCCAAATTATAAAAAATAAATGTAACCGTTGAAATATTTCTTGGTTTCCAGTAGGCTTTTCCGACACAATGCGTCTATTTTACAATGACTGCGAACAGGTGTAGGCAACCTTTGTCCTCTAATGGATTGGTCGTCAGACCTGTCCGCGAGGACCAATAAACATCCAAGATTTTTTTTTATAACCTAGTTGTGTTTAAATGTTATATCCATAAAACATGACAAATGAAGATGCGTTAGGAAACTGTACTCATCTAGGAAAGCTGACAAGGCAAATTTGAAATATCATAGTACTGATTCAGCATAACAGAACTGTAGTTTGACCACTATGGGTCTCAGTATAACATCAAAGATAACACCCAATATAAGATGAAGAAAACTGAAGGATAACCCAAAATACACGATTGGTATTTCAGACTGCAACATTTTTAATTTACTTTATTATTATTACTTGTTGAGTATCCCTTACCCAAAATTCTTGGGACCAGAAGTATTTTTTATAATGGATCATTTCAGATAACATCAATAAGATACTGTATTTGCTCGATTATAAGACAAGGTTTTTTCCAGAAATAAATGTCTGAAAAAACGACCTTGTCTTATAATCAAGGTTGTCTTTTAATCAGACTTCACATCAGCCCCTCCGATACCTCACTAAATCCTCTGCCAGCCACCGCCCCTGGAGTCCCATCAGATCTCCCGTCAGAGCCCCATCAGACCTTTCGGCGCGGAGGCAGCATTAACATCTTACAAAAAGAAGCTGAGTGACGTGAGCGCTGCATGCCCCATGTGACCCGCGCTAGGGGCTGAAACTTTATCTGTAGTTAGCCCAAAGGCAGGCTCAGTACAGATACATTTTCAGCCCCCAGCATGGGTCAAGATTTTACTGTAAGTGTGCGGATTTGTGCGTGTCATGGTGTTAGTGTGCTTATGAGTGCATAGGGTAGTCTTATGTTCAGTCCTTTTCTCTTTTTTTTTCAATAAGATCCAAAATGTGGAGGTCGTCTTATAATTAGGGTCATCTAATAATTGAGCAAACACTGTATATTAAAGCCTCTCAGCATTCATGAAATACAGTAGTATCAATGCAAATACTTTATAGAGCAAATACATCACTTTTACTGTGATGTAGCTGTGATGTGAAACCTAGTTGGTAACCTGCCTTGGGGTGTCAGACCTGTACACATGCCATTGTATTACCATTTGTGGGCATTGGGGGAATCTGAGTATGTATGGAAAGACTATTTTGCAGCTTAAGGGTGCTGGACACTGAATAAACTAAAATGCAAGTAGTGCAACACCAGCCCATTGAGCTAGGGTAGGGCAAATAAGAAGGAATATTCATGGATACAGTCCCTTGAACGTGCCTAAAAGGATTCCAGTAAATACAGTGCTGCTAAATGGACCAAATGAACTAATTAGGTGAAGGCAACATGCCTTCTCCAAAATATGTCCAATTTAGATTATGTGGTGCACATATTTCTCGTAACAGTAAAAAAATAAGTGTCAGCATAAAAAAACAAATACTTTTGGACCTATGTCACCCTTGTCAGCCCTCCCCTGCTTAATCTTATTGATTTTCAGCATGCGGATTTTGAGTATTTATTGTCAGATGTGAATTTGTGGCGCTATGTCCAACACACACACACACCTACGTCTCTTGCCTGACCTTTCTGCTTTAATATATTACTATTCCCAATACGTTTATGACTTCCCGGATCAATTCACCCATACAAATGCAAAATACATAAATACAGGGCTTTATAAAGGATCTTCTGGTGATGGCAGAGCATTGAAAAGGTCATGGAAGTTATGAGCAGGAAACTTAGATGCTTATTATTACATTTTAACTCGTGGATTCCCTCAAAGCCTGTGACTTCTCATACAGTAATGGATATTTAATTTAAAAGGGCTATCTTTAAAATTCTTGACCCAGAGGAGATGTAATTAACCTCCTTCAATGTCTCACAGCTTCACACTTCAAGGAGGAAACAAAACAATGTTTCTCAAAAGCAATTTCTTGTAACAAGTTCAGCTCTATCCAGATAGAAGCCAGGAAGCCTTAATAGTAAGAGTAATAAGTAATAGAAAGTCTCACACATTTCCTCGATCTTCTAATTTAATGAGCCACTAGATTGTGGAAAGATAGAATGTGAAGAATGAGTGGGAAGAGAGAAGCAGTTTAACATTGCCGGAAACTTCTTCAAAATACAATACTATGTGATTGACTTGTACCTTATAAATACAATTGTAAAAGATGGTGCCGTGGGTTGCGAGCCAAGATAAATAAAAAACAAAGGACCTTGTAACATTATAATAAATAAAGGAGTACACTTTTATACACCTGCTGTGATCCCAGAGTGATCTTGGGTGATGTCACATGCAGGACCGCCAGAGGGGGAGGGGCCACACACAGGACTGCAGGAAACTTGGGTCGGAAAGTCAGAGTTCCGACCAAGTGAAGAAAAAAGATGGCGGCTCTGATCAATACATCAAGTGCTGCAAAAAATGTACAATAACTGAAAAATGTGTATTGGAATGATTTCATAGGAATATCACAGCATATGTATAAAGGTTCAGTCCTTTATTTAAAACAATGTTAGTTAAGGGTTGCCAGTTGTCCTTTAATGTTTTAAAATTGAAATAGCTCAGAAGATATGGCATTTATGTTCTTTAAAAGAACGTTTGTGGGACATGCTTGGGTTTTGGTTCTTCAGAGCCCTGTTTATGTGCTTTTGGAAGTGTGACATTTATACCAAATAATAGATTAGACCTTCAGCTGCAAAATAGCCTGTACTGATAAAAGTGAAGATTTACAAACAAAATAGAGCTTTTTTGAATTCAAAATAATATATAAAATAGGTGTTTTGTATTTTAGGCATTATTAAAAATCACAGTGGAACAGAAAATGCTTTATATTTAAATAAAAAAAAAGATACAAGGAATGTGATCTAGTTTTTTATGATCCACTTTAAGATTCCTGTTACCTTACTGTTACAATATTTGTATAATGTAATAATATTGTAATGTTATCAATACAACAAAATAACGATAGTCTATAGCACTTGACAAACTTTTATCCTCGCCAGAAATATTCTAATAAAGGTCACCAAATCAATTCTGTAAGTCAGAATATTGATTTTCTGACTCAAACTATTAATTGAGTGCTAAATCTGTTATGTGAGTGATGCGTCTGAGTGTTTGGATCACACAGTAAATGCTATACTTTTGTAAAGTCCAAAGCTAGAAACCATTTACGAAGTAGAGGATCCATAGTGGATTGACTATCTAACCACAAAAAGCTATTTTATCTCTATGGATAAGGTATGTAAATGACCAAATGAATTGAGGAACTCAAAATTAATGTCAAAAATATCATCCACTTGAGCAGTGTTTATCAACTGGTGGGTCAGGACCCAAGAGTGGGTTGCAAGCTGGTTTGGAGTTGGCCTTGGATGTGTGCTTTGACTTCATCAAAAAGTCTACATTAATATTGAGGGGAAGAACAATAACATAGCAGCTCATGCAGCATTTACCATCTGAAGCGATAAAGCCCTCCAAGGAATGGATGGTTCTGTTTCGGTAGTGCCACTGATATTTCTTCCAGTATCCCCTCAAGGATTAGGAAACAGCCAAGACTTTACTATTTCATTTTAGGGATACAATTCCAAAATTCATTTAAGATGGGTCAAGTGAAATTTGGGATTGATTTGACAGAAACACAGCACTGAGTGTTTAATGTACCTATCTTTTCTGAGAGGGGGGGTCTCAGCTCTGGTCCAGCTGAAGACTACATATAGGAACAGAATGGACATTGCCCTCACAGTTGCTTTGTCTACAATCACCCCAGAACTAGAGATACTTATCAGGAGTAAAAAGCATCCCCAGCTTTCCCATTAGTTCTAATTAGTCTCATATGTTTCAGTGGCCTTTTATTTTATTGGGTTTTTAGCTCAATAGTATTTTAATTTTCACTTGCACTGTGATCGCTGCACTATTCATTTTGTAAAGAAGCTGTTTATTTAATTTTTTTGTTTTATGTTTTGAACAGTGCATTTATACATTGTGGAATACTGTACAAATTGTTTTGTGGAACAAATTATAATGTTTTAGAAATAATTTTTGGGTTGTAACTTTATGTCCACTGACAAATGTGGGTCCAGAGGTTAAACAGGTTGAGAAGCAATGCAAGGCCCAATGTCTAGTTTGTCTATTTTTCAGTAATACATCCATGGAATGCTGGTTATTTAGCATTGTGGGTGAATTCTATAAGCTGTATGTAGTTTTTATTGATTTATAGGTTACAGTTTAGTGTATGAATTGAATGGCACAAGCATTTATCATGTAATGTTGTATAGTATATACTAAACAGAAGCAGTTCTAGTTTTTTGGGGGATCCTCTGAGTAGAAGTAAATGAGGGTGCCCTCACCCTCTTTCCCCTTTTCCTTAACTTTCCCATTCGCTCATAAAATTAGTTTCACCACTGTCAATAGTTATTTCTGGTGGATATTTGAGTCACCAACCACGCCCAAGAAAATGGGGGCCCTTCTAAATTTGCTTTATATGCTAGTGCTATTACTGATAACATAGGCGATAACTTTGTTCAATATACTGTGTATAGTCAGCATTATCTCTGAAGAGGGTTGCAACTTTTGTTTAAGTAAATACTAGCCATCCTATTGCTTCCATAGCCAATTTGTTACCGGCCTGACAGTAAAATACTATGTGTCAACTCTATCTTTGAATAGTATGTAATACCAAGGGGATGACTGGCAAGGGTGGCAGGAGACAATTGCCCTCACTAGACTGGTCTAGAGGCTGCACCACTTATCACTGAAGGCTAGGCTGTCAGCTTCCACAGATGAGTCCCTGATTGGGTTTATTACAGAAATCCCCAAGGCTAGGCTTGGTCTGTATTTTGGTCTTCCACACAGGCCACAGACATGCCTTTGTGTGAGAGGAGAGTCCCTTGCTGTCTCCATCTTCGCAGACTTTCTCTTCTCTCTGAATTTCTGGATATCAGGTAGAAAGGCCAGTAGAAACTGGATACAAAAAACACAGTCTAACGCAAACACTGCTCCGCTTGTGTGTGTTGTCTGTCTATTCAACTGTGTTGTCTGTGCATCACTCTCTACCTGATCTGTCAAGATATCTAGCTTGCCTGTCTTTTTCTGATGATAACAGGTGGGCTGAAGAAATTGAGCCCCTGAGCCAAAAGTGGTCAGTCTTTCTGTGGCAATACCATACAATACCATACAACATGGTGTGTAATAACCATGCACGATCCAAATGAGCAGCATAACATTCATATGGTTCAATCCCTGGTGAGCACATACGTACTTGGTATACTTGGAATTGGTGCACCCACCTGGTCATCTACCATTTTTAAACGATTAAGTGTGATCAGCATGTAATCAATGTTATTTGTAGCTGTGATTGCTCGATTGGCCATTGTTTACCAGATATTTGTACATATAACATTTACTTGCTGCCCTGCAGTATGTAGAATTGTAATGTGCTCAAAGGGAATCAATTAATTAATCAAGGTACTCGTATGGGTTTCCTTCCTTGATTAATTGTAAGAGTGTAAGCTTGCAAGCAGGGCTCTGTCTGTATTATGTATCGGTCTGTCTCTGCTGGTCTAATCAAGCTTGTAACTCCCCTTTCAGCTTCATAATAAGTTCTTGGTAAACTGTTTCCACAGCATATAAATAAATGTAATTGATTCCCTCTGGGCACATATGAATTCTACATACTGCAGGGCAGCAGGTTCAAAAGTATTATGTGGTTGGTAAAAGATAGCTGATCTAGCACACCTATTTATAGCAAGGGAAGGCTGTCAGGGGAGAAAGAAAGGTAGATGTTCCAGGACTGCTCCAATTTAAAGAATGTGGGCCATTTGGTTTTAAAAAAAAAATATGTATGACATTTTTTTTCATTGGGACAATAAGAAAATAATGTTTGTTTTGTTGGCTAGATAATTTCAATTTGTTGATAAAAAGTATTTTAGCTACCAGGAGAGAATGCATTTTTAAGTTTTATTGAGCAAGGACATAAATGAAATTATATTAACCCTTGCTGGATAAAGAAAGTAAACGTTTCTTGAGTCAACCCAACAATTCTGAAACAAGATGGGTCCTTACCCTGATAATTATTGAGGTTGTAATCAAGAGGTCACAAAGCTACCAGGAAAAAGTAAGACTCCCTCCCTCAAAGAGGCTTGTGATGGTTCTGTGATCAAAATTCAATGTCCTAAATTCTGACCTATTAGTTGCTCATATGACAGCTTAGCAGAGTTCAGCCATGAAGACACAGGACAACTACCAGGTTGTTTGTTAGCTCAACACAAAGTTTAAGGTAGCACTTAAGTAAAGGAACAATAGTTGTTCCAAACATGAGATGCCTGTAATTGGCTTCAAAGCAGAACCAGCATTCTTGAGTCCCAGTGCTAGGCTTGTTACCCAGATTTACACCACCCTGTGTAAAACAATCCCACTAACATAATGAATTCCATTCCTGTACAGAGGACATATCTTCCCTTGCAGTGCACTACCTGACACAATGCTGCTCTGGTCTCTGTTTCTGCTCTGCATGCCTATGTCTCTGCTGAGTGTGAAGCACAGAGAGTACGGGATGATTCACACATCACAGTAGTAGGCCACTCTCTACAGCAGAGGTAACAGCAGTACTCCACATCAAAACTCCTAACCATGTAATCACATTGAGCCAATTTGTCAGACTGGCCATAGACGATTTATGCAAAACTTGGAAAACACTTAGCCAGAAGTATAGTGAAATAAAGCCAGCAAAACAATATCCATTCATTACATTTCATACAGTCCTGCTGTTCACAGCTGCAGTACCCACAGACGAGCATAGCAATGTTGTGTTTAATGTTAGTGCACTTGGCAACTACTAAGAACACAACACTTTATTTTTTTTTCCAATGATCCATTTAAATAATTTCAGTGTTGGCATTCCAATACTCTTAACTGTTTGAGTGCTAGAGGGTTTGGCTTTGCCTTGCCACATGCTGCTCTGAAACTCAAGTTAAAGTACAACAATAGATGGTATGTGTTAAGACAATGCAGGTGGTACAACTACAAGAAACAGCAGAAATGGGTTCTTGAATGGTGCTGGGCTTACAAAACAATACTTTTGAGTCCTGTTGGCCTAAAGTAATAATTTTAACTTTTATGGAAGACATATATATATATATATATATATATATATATATAGTAAAATGAAAAAAAATTACTATACAGTAGGGTGAAATAGATCAGTTGGTTTGTACACCAGTTAAAGAGTTCCCCTGTGTTCCAGTAAAAAATGTTTTATGCACAACACTACAAATACTGTGCTGTTTCACAGTAGGCCCAACTCAGCCTTTCATTGAGGTTAGTAATATGAGTACTGGTAAATGACACTGGCAGCGTTATTTCATATTTTTATTTTTTTATTTTGCAATAGATATCTGTTGCAGGCTTCTCCCTTTGCAGGCGTTGTAACAGTAACGTCACCAGGATGCTGGGTAATGGTTACATTCCCTAGATATATCCATGAAATCATAATGACTCTTAATACTTCCTACCTGCTGAAATACTTTATTACTATTTACTAGAAACATGTTTTGTCGGGTGGAACTGAATAAAGTGTATCCTGCAGAGCAGGTATAATTCATGCTACACATTTATAGAGAAGCAGAAATTGCACATTAGTGGGTGAATTTTCATTTTAAATACGAATCGTCAGATATAATTAGAAAACTCTGAATTGGTTAAAGATTTTATTATTGTTATTACTCTTTTTTTTTTTTTTTAAATACAAATTTCCTGGAAATTATATAGTTTCCTGTGAGTGAAGAAGCTTTAACCCACTTCCTATCTGGAAAAGATTTAGCGCTGATGAGAACAGGGAGGCTGTGGTAGAGAACTTAAAAAAGCAGTACCACCTAGCACAGGGGTAGGCAACCTTCAGCGCTCCAGATGTTATGTACTACATCTCCCATAATGCTCTTACAGCCATAATGCATGCAAAACATCAAGGGAAATGTAGTAGACAACTTCCAAGTGCCGAAGGTTGCCTACCCTGATCTAGCATAAGTTCTGAAAGTTGTTCATGGTTTTAATATATTTGAAAAGCACTTTTTTTTTTCTTCTTTTAAACAATTTAAAATTCTCCTGGAGTTTTAAATAAATATATAATATTATTTTACTGATAGCCTTGAAATTCATTGACATTTTATAATTTGGAGATATAGGCAGGATGTTTGCTATGGTAACAATATTACAACCTGATTGTAGTTTGTTTGGAGATAGAAAGCATTTGAGAAGAGTAAAAATGATCATACAGATCTTGTTTTTCTTTACTTTAGCTAATGCAGTACTTACCTTATCATATTTTCCATACACTGTAGGTGGAAGTGACTTTTTTTTTTTTTTACTCCAAACCCCGCAGGCAGCTTTCCAGAGGAGAGGTCATGATAGAGCCAGCCTTCAAAAACCAAAATGCATCTCATCACGATGGTTGTTCATTATAGGGACTGCTATGGACTAAAACTCCAAAAGGATGCTGAGCATGATGAGAGTTGTAAGTGCTTAGGAGCCAGACTCACAGACAGCAAACAGTATAAATTGCCAATTGTGGTGCTTTGGAGCTGGCTCCATGGGTGGGAAATGGTATTGGATATGAACAAATTAGGGAGCTTTGAGTATGTGAATCTTCTGTTGTATTTTATATTCTAAGTGCTCATTTTTAGAAAGGGTCTTCTGGACAGTACATACTGCCTGAGGCCAGCTGCATGAGTTAGCCCTAGATCAATTGATTCTACCGGTGGGATTATTTGTTGGTGATCAAAGCTTCACAATTCACAAAGGCAAAGGGAAGCTATATGTTAGCCAGAGTTCTAAAATAAACATCAGCTGTCAGTCATAGGAACAAGCTGCCCAGCCGTTCCAGCACAGGCCCCTATTGGAAAGCCTTTTCCAGCAGCTCACAGACTGGTGTACTAATGACTAAGAATTTATTAATGTACACTTAAGCTTCCTGTAATTACCTGCATCTTAATTTCCCATTATTATTCAATATGTGGCGTGAGGCAAGAGTATAATAATGTTTAGGAAAAACTTACTTGGCTCAATATATCTTTTACGAGACACAGGAGGGCTGCTCCCAATCGCGGATAGAGGAGTCCCAGATGCTGGCAAAAACAGAACCAGGTAGGTATCCAGTTCTGTTTGTGGTTCTGTTTTTGCCAGCATCTGGGACTCCTCTATCCGCGATTGGGAGCAGCCCTCCTGTGTCTCGTATCCTATATTCGGCTGGAGCGCCGAGAGGAGTAACCCACGCCGGCATCCGATTGCACTCTTCAGCCATTTGCTTTCAACCTTCAATATATCTTTTGCCTGGAAAAACTCTTTTTTTTTTTTTTTAACCTTTTATTGTTGATTTAGAGAACTTGATGGGAAATATTTATGAAGCAATACTTTGAGATATGTACTCATGTAAACAAAAAACACAAGTGTAAATCAGGTAGGCCATTTAATTCACTTTAGCCAGCACCTGAAAATGGATCCCCCCAGACAGATTAAAGGAGGGGCGGACTTGACAGGGTGCTGAGGGGACATGTCAGCCTATAATGATTGACAAGGGGGTGGAGTTATACAAGTTATATGGGATAGAGGTGACAGGTAATGAGTAGCCATTTTAACAGATAGGTTTTTTCCATTCCTGTTGTCCCACCCTCCCTTTATGTTGCTGGTGTAGGTTGTTGCAACCAAGGCGGAAGCTAACTGGGTATCCAGCATGGGCTAAAGTTTTAAAGGAGGAGAGTCATTACAAGACTCTGGTGCGAGGTTCGAGGGGGGGAGTGGTACCTCGAACCCTAGGTTTATGGGGGCATTAGGGGTATGCCCAGGATGTGTAATGTTACGTGGCAGCCACCAGGATACCCATGCTTGCTTGGTTTGGGGGCTTTCTGTTAAGCAAGTTATAACTGGTTCCATGTTTAATCATTGTTAAAAGTGAATAATGCTGGAATAAGTACTGAAAAGGTTCTGAAATGTATACAATGACTTATTCATAGGCAAATACATGTCCCCAATGATCGGAGCTACGCTTGTCATGGCATTGCCTTTTAAATAAATCAATCAAGCAATGAGTTCAAATTTCTATTATGTGTTATGGGGATACACTTTTGCAATACAGTATGTATAATATATCGGTAATTAACTGTTTGGTTCACCTAGACCGCCAATATTTCACACCCTATATAGCCCCTTGCCTTATCTGATGTACAGAATAGCCTTATAACCATGCATAACCCTGCCACTTTATCATGCATCCTAGCCAGGAAGACAGTCCTGATTTGGGACCCCTTGTCCTGACATACGTGAGAACTCAGTGGAACATGCTCTTGCATACACTTTGTGACTTACTAGGTTTCATAGTCATGACCTCACCATTCTGGTACAATCTCTTCCAATGTTGGGAAATATGCTCTATTAACCTCTACTTTATCAGCTGGAAGCCTATCTCATGCACTTACTCGACAAATAATTACTTTGTCGTGTTACCTTGAGCCCATCTTCTTCTTTCACAGCTCAGTGTATATTGTTTGCTCTTTCTCATCCATGCTTTTTGCCTGCTTGTCCCCTTACATCCCATTTAGCAGTACATGGTTCCTGTAGTCCTGTTTTCAGCTTTACATGGTGAGGCAGTACTCACCTTTCTTCCTCCAAAGTAGTAAAGGAAGAAAATACCGGTCATGTGGGCAAGCCCTTTTAGCTCACATGACTGTGGTTGAAAGAGTAATCTGTGTGACAAATACTCCCCTCCTACATGAAGACCACTGAAGATGATATGCTAGATATTTTTCTTCACCACAAACAACAGAAATGGAATAGGAAATGTCAGATTTAGGTTAATTCTGCGATAACGCTTGGTGTCACCTTAAGGTTCTCTTAACTTAGCAATGGAATCCACTTGCATGGATATGAACACTGTGGGGGTTATATATAAGGAACCATTCTTCTGAATGTTCTGATAGTTAAGTAATCAGCAGAAACATTCCATTGGTTTCATATCTTTGCTCCATGACTACTCTCTATTCTGAACTCCGCATATGGATATTTTTTGTTGTTCTCAGTCCTTGGAATTTAAAACTTTTTTTAATTTCTTTTGCATTTTCTTTTATTTCTACTTCATTTTCTGTGTTCAAGTAGCAAGATTAAGAGCTTGTTTTTTTCCCCATTAGCCTGCTAGCACCGTGATTTTACTGTCAGTGGATTATTTAAAAACATCTACGTAATTACAAGGACTATCAAGTATTGCAATGGATTTCAGTGATGTTGAACCTTTGGAGAAAACATTCCTGTCCATCTCTTATCAATGAGTTGAACGGAAATAGAAATCACTATGGTGGCAAATCAATTATTTGCACTTTCCTTCATCTTGAACGATGGGCAAAGTCTCCCATGGAGAGCACCGATGCCTCCTGAGTCGTACCTGATTACCCGAATAAGAATGAATCGGCTGTCTGTCACATTGTCTCTGCTGGCATACAACTTATTAGCTTTTTCCTTTGGTGCTGAAACCAATCTTCAACACAGTTTCCAAGTGGACATGAATTTGAAAGAAAATTCTGCAACTTCCAGCAATCCTCAAGTGCTTGTTTGTGAAGTAGGTAACAGGAGACAATAGCGGAACTATTCTGAGAAAGCGATGCAAGGAGAATGGGTAAAGCAAACATTTGGGATTGAAATTGGCTGTGGGCTAAAAGAAAAGTTAAACATAGAATAATGTAAAGCAGTTATATTTAACAGAACTGATATTTACATAATTCCCTTTGGTACATAAAGGTACTTCTTAAGGCCATGTTACATAAGGCAATATGAGTTACCTAGAGCAGGGTTTTACACAAAGCGTTCATCGTCTCTTGTTCCAGAATGAATATATAGTTACACATGTTTTGTCTAACCATTCCGTTGAGCTATACAATATGATAGCAATTTGTAATGGATGCATAGAACCTGTGGTATGTATATTCTATGGGGCACTTCTGAGGATGACAGTAAATTTTGATCTATAATCAAAAGTCAATGTTGAAAACAATTGTGATGCAGGTAGCAATACTCCATGTTAAGTGCTGCATCATGTTAAGGGAAGCTAAAGAAACATATGTTTTGTAGGGTGATGGGAGTTATGTCTAGACATGTGCATTCGTTTTCGGACGAATGCATTTTTCGTCCGAAAATAGCATTTTCGTCCATTTGTCATAAAAACGAATAACGAAAATGCTATGCTAACGAAAGCCGAATGAACGAATGGTTAATAAACGAAAATCATTCGTTCATTCGTCCATTCGTAGTACTATTGGCATTCTATAAGCCGAGTCGGTTTATAGAATACAATAGCATAGTACACTACATTCCATAAACCGACATAATGAACGACTTTCGGTTTATGGAATGCATGTAAGTCTATTGGCATTCTATAAACCGACTCTATTTCGGTTTATAGTGCTATAGCATTAAACCATTCGTTCATTCTTTCAACTTCTTAGCTTTCTATAAACCGAAACAGAGTCCCCATTCATAAATTTTTATGAATGGGAACTCTAGTTTGGTTTATAGAAAGACCATAGTATTACATGTAATCCATAAGCCGAAAGTCTATAAACCGAACGTTCGGTTTATAGACTTTTGTCTTATGGAATACATATAATCCTATTGCTATTCTATAAACCGAACGTTCGGTTTATAGAATAGCATTAGGATTACATGTATTCCATAAACCGAAAACCTATAAACCGAACGTTCGGTTTATAGACTTTCGGCATTTGTAATGCATGTAATAGTACTATTGGCTTTCACTACACAGAGACAGAGTCTCCATTCATAAAGTCTGGGGTTCATTCTAAATTATCTATGATGTTTCCTCTTTAGCAACCTGAACACATCTTCTTTTAATTCCCCAAAAGAACCAACTGAGTTACATCTGTCCTGAGAAAACCTCCCCGTGATTTAAACACAAAAAATAATCATTCTATGTCCGATACGAATTTCCTTATATCCTTGTTATTTTATCTATCCATCTTTCTTACTCTATTTTTATAGGCTTTGGGACTCACTTCTTTTAAATATCCATTTCCTCCTGCCATGCCCATAATGCAGGAAAGATTAAGTTAAACATAGATCCATTTCCAAAAATACTACATCTGTCACTAAATTCATTCTCTTTTGACTTTGGCCTACTTCCCTGCCTCAATCTTTGCTTCCTTTTTACTCACTAGCATATGTGTATCATTGCATCTAAGGCCAGCTGGCACCACCCATCCCTATATACTTAAATATTAATAAGGAAACAATGAAATATCTGTGTAACAAGCCTGACTTACAAAGCCTTACCAAAAAGACTAGGAGATGCACTAAACTCTAAACACTTGTTTACATGCTTGACAGTTATGGCTTTTTATATGTATATATATATATATATATATATATATATATATATATATATATATTCCACTCTTCCTGTGATTATATAACTCTTGGCACAGTTGACTCTTTCTTTCTCCTTTTTTTTGTTTACTTTCTCATAATAAATTTATTCTGACCCCTCACTGCACCCTCCTCGTGACTAAACGTTGACAAGTCCATTTTACACATTCCTTGTGCTTGCTTTCACACTGTAAAACAACCATATCTTACTGCCTGTCACTGAAAATATTTTACACGAGTAGAATAAAATAGCGTCTTAAAATATAACATAAATGAATTAAAGGTGATGACATCAATGGCTAGGACATGCAAAAGAAACTAAGACAACATTGCAAAAATCACCTCAGAAACCATTACACAGAAGGAATGTGTCTGCAGATTGATCCACTTTTCAAGCATTTTAGCTGCCTTAGAACTACTCTTTAGAGATAACTATCACTGTCTACATATAGCACTGTTGATTTCTAGTTAGTAACTAGGGCTGGCACCAAGGTAAAAATTGATTTGAGACTAATGTTAAGGAGGGAATGACCAACGTTTAAAAAAAAAAAAAACATTGCAGCTCACAGACTTAACTTTGCACTGTATAGACAAACATAGGTGACAAAGTCACTTTAGTAAATAGCTCCTCTAGTCAGTAAGTATACTGACTGAAAGACTGAATCTGGATTCTTGTATCTGTCTTGCAAATATAATGAAAAGAAGAAAGAATGAACAAATGCTATCGGTAAAGTAAGGTGGACCACTAACTCGATTCTACAAAATATTTTTTAGTCTAATTTATTTATTTTATATATATATATATATATATATATATATATATATATATATATATATATATATATATATATAGTGTATTTTTGGCGTTAGGCCTATGGCTTCTACCTGCCCATCTTTATCGCAACCATCTCAAGTATAGGACCAATTCAATATTTTTGGGTCAGAAATCATCAGAGTAGGGTAGAAGGAGAATATGCACCACATTCAGCTTGTTTATTAGGTGGAGGCAAGTTCAATAGTCTGGCATTTATAATTGCAGCTTCCTGATTTGGTAGTAGCTGCTAAGACTGACAGTCCTGGTACCTCAGACCTCAGGGTGGTTAGTTCAGTGGTAAGAAGAAGAGGCTTTACCAGAAAGATAAGATGCATTCTATCTTCTTAGATCAGACCAGAACAGTAAGACATTTTTGTAATCAAATGTCTATGTAAAATGAAATTATAAATCAAAATGGCATTGATGAAAAAATGTCAGAATCTATACCAGCTAATATGTTTCAAGGAAAAAGATATATTACTAAAGAGTGAGGAGCATAAAACATAGCATTTCATATGGTTAAATTCGGTACCCGAGAAAAACAAAAACTCAGGTTAGAATTTTCCCCATTGAAAGTAATGGGAGGTGGAATTATCAAAGCTATTTTCAGACTAATTTGGCACCTGAGTTTGACTTAGTTTCAAAAATAGCTTTGATTATTTTGCCTCCCATTTGGGGGGGGAGGGGGGGGTAATCGAACCTGTTTTTTTTTTCTCTAAGTCAAAATCGACTGCCAAATTTGACTTAGTCTCAAAATGAAAGTTGACCTCCAAAGTGGATTTCTAGTGACTAGACTCATATTAAATCTGTTGGGTCTATTCAATGCTGAGATAATTGCAGGAAAATGAGACAGTAATTATAGAAGATTAGAATAGAAGAATAACATTTTCTTATTATTATTACAAAGTATATTTTAATTTGTTTTCTGTTGTCTACCAAACTTACAAACAATTGGATCTTAGAACTGTTTACATATAATTATGTAAGGGGACATCCGTCCTCCCCCCCCCCCCCCAAATCCTCATGTCACCCTTTCAAAACTTTTCTCCCTTCTCCTGCGTGCATTACCACATTGATTGCAGTCAAAAAAATGTAAAGGCTTCAATGGTAATCAAATCTGACTATGTGTGGCGACTGCAAAGAGCCTTGGCAAGAGGAAGTGTGCATCACATATACATTAGCAACCTGTGCTGTGGAGGCTCATGCAGTGTATGGAAGAATTAACCACGTAATTTGTTACTTGTGTTATGTGGGATGGGAAGCATGTTATCTTGAACAGTTTAAGTATAACATCTTGTTAAATGATTCAAGGTGAACTGCTGGTTCAGGTTAGAAACAGAAGCCTCTAAACTCATAAATCCGCTTGAATCGTTAGTTTAATTAAAAAGAATTAATCAAGAACACTTGTTTTTCAAATTCAAGAAAAAAAAATCCATTTCTTAATCAACAAGTGGTGAAAACGGCATCTTGTGGAAAGAAAGCCTTCTTAATTGGAATAAATCTTTATGATTTACTAAGCAGACAATCGTTCTCTCCGTACCGAATGGATGCCTACCTCCTTTGACTCCGATTACTTATGATAATTTTGTCTCTGTCGCTGTGCGCCTGTTTCAGAGAATCAAAATAAGTTGTGATTCATTTTACCAGACTTCCCTCCTATAATTGGAAATGTCTAATTTTGTCACGCACAGAATTTTGTCAACACACAAATGGATACACAGCATGGGTGGAGCTACCAGCAATGCAGCTGGAACCTTGCACACACAAAAAAAAAAATAAACAAAGGGACTAAAAGTCCCCTAATCCCCTTTCTGTTTATCAACATGCTCGTCAATTGCACAGTAGTGACAAGACATGTACTACATTGGACGCTAGACAGGGGTGTCCCTGCATGTTTCTACTATAGTTACTCCACACATAATGCCCTGGTGACAGAAATTTGGGTATGCGGCTTTTAAGGTGGACTGTCAGCTCTACTGCATATGGTGCGGTAGTGCTGCTACTCAAACTGACAGTGCTCAGACTTCAGGCCCGTCCCACTCAAAGTAGGACCATTGTGGAACATACTACTGACCGAGTGGCCATACCATAGACTTTCAACTCGCCAGTCCTCAGAGACACCTTGGCAAAACACGTATGAAATAAAATATTGGTGAAAAGGGAGAGAGAGAGGGAACAGAAGAGGAAGGGGAAGGGTAGGGGAAATAACATTTTAAGTGTACAAGAGGAGAAAGAGCTCAGCTCACTGTAATTTATAAGGTCTGGAGCCACTGAAGAGAGGAGGATGCCTAAGAATAACTTTTTACGCTTAATCCAAATATACCTAATTTATGGATGAGATATAATATATCTCAGTAATGGCCATGCAGATCCCAGTGTAGTCTATAATCTCATTCACTATTTTAGTATTGCTTGTGTTCATGTGTGCTTGCAACACACAGTCCCAAAGCAAAACATAGAGTATTGGTTTAAAAATCAAACTGAATTTACATAAAGGAGGATATTTCCAAATAAGTAACTGCATTAAAATAATGTACTCAAGAAAGTGATAAGTGCAAGGTTTAGGCTAATGTAGTCGAGTTGGAAGCATTCTCCGATGCCCCTGAATGGGATGATGTTTTCAGCTACTTTCCCAGAAACTTCTCCTTTTTTGTTGTTAGGTTTGGATAAAAATCTTTTGCTCTACATTTAATAGAAAGTTCAGTGTTTATCATTACACAGTAGGCCGAAGCCAGCACTCCTACTCCCCACTTCTAGTTCAATTCCCCCCGTCTTCTCAGCATTTTTGGCTGTTTTTCTTTGTTTTCCTTCATGCGTGAGCGTTTCTCTCTATTATCTGAAGCTATGTCATCCATAAACTATCGTGCCTGTCAAAACTCTTAACTTTTTCCGTTGGGGAGGGGAGGTTGGCGAATCTACTCTCGGGGTAATATGGCTTTCGCTGCTCGACTCTTCTGCTGACAATGCAGCCAAAGCAACCGGTTTGAAACTCAAGCTGACGGCTCATAAATCTCTGCCGTTAGTGTCTGTGGATGGTTATAGCCTTGCTGCAAGCTCACAGACGCCTGACTATCTGTAAATAGGCCTTATTCTCATAGAAATGGAAGACAGAATCACGTTTCCAAGCCTTGATAAGCAGGAGTAAGACATTAAGGGACATGCAGCTTCAACGTGATACTTTTTTTTTAGTATATAACACAACAGATACTAACCACCTGTCGATGAGCTTTTTTTTTTTGTTCCCTCTGCCACAAATTGCACAGGGAATTGATTTGTCTTTCTTTGTAGTGCACAGCTGGCAGTGCAATTTTCCTGTTGTCACCCAGTTATTTTGATGAGAGGAGTATGACCTATGCATAGGACATTAATACAGTGCAAGGTAATGGACAAAGGCAGATAAAGGCCGTATCCTGATGAAGAACCAGGTCAATTTAGTGTTTGAGGTCCCAGCAATGTAACAATTCGAGCAACGCTTGACACAGCTTAATAATGGTTGGATTTCGGAAGCGAAGGTGATAAGTATTAACCCCTCACGGCTGCACAATAGCAGGAATGCTTAGGTAAAGGAAAAGAAGAGACCTGAGCTCATGAAAGTCTACAGCTGGGCAATAGAGAGCGAAGTATCAGGGAAAAACAAATCGGTGCTTCTTAGATAGACACATTGACTGTTTTATCACGAGAGAGTTGCCACAAGGAAAAATTGCTCTGAAAATTGTGTATAAGGTTCTATTGTCAAGGCTCTGATTTGTTCTATTTGAAGGATTAATCTGTGGCACAAACTTGTTCCATAAATTCTAGCATCCTTTTCATTTCCCCCTCAAACTTCCCGGCTTTAATACTGGAGCATGGTATTTTCTGACCCCTCCAACAGATCCAGTTTGCACTTAGATAATCACGACTAAAATGCAATCTACAAGGTTACTCTGAAATTAATACATTATTGGTGTTCTATGATTTGTAAAGCTGCCCTTAGTGGTGATAGTTTGTGACATGCAATGTGGAAATAAAATTGTATGAATTGGTCAATATATCTAAAAAATTCAAAATATTATTCTTGCATTTATTGACTTTTGGAGAGATAGAGACAGAGAGATCTAGCTCTACTCCGAGGCCAGGGAGATATTCAATTTGTGCCTTCCTCCCTATAAAGGCCTAGGAGCAAATGAATATTTTCTAACTCACTTTACATCTTATCATCGAGACCTTTCAAACTTTCTCTTGAAATCTATTGAATAGCTATTAGCAAACAATTAATTTATGTTTAATGACGTTTATTATCTCCAGTGGTGCAGCACAGCAATGGGGGGCAAATTTGCTTCTTTATTTGCAAACCTCTGTATGGGTTGGTGGGAGTTATCCCGCATCTTTGGAGAAATGAATGTGTTCTATTCTTCCATTGAGGTTTACCATAGGTACACAGATGACCTGATTATTGTCTGGAATGACAATGCTAAAGGTTTTGTAGATCATCTTAACAACAATAATTTAAATTTGTGATTTCCATTACTTTGATGATAACATGGTCAATTTCTTGTATCTTATACTTGTTGAGATTGAGTAACATAACTATTGAAAACCTAATGCAGGTTGTACACTGCTTCTTACTGCCTAGGTCATCCACAATACTTTTTTTAAGTGCATTCTCAAGGACCTATTCTTCACCAAAAATGCAGCTTTTTCTCCGATAACACCTTTCAAACTCAGGTCATAGAAAGCTTTGTGGAGAGTGGTTACTGTAGAAATAAAGTCCTTAAAAAAAATAAAAAAAAATAAAAAAGTGGTAGATGCAATCGACCATGAAGATTTACTTAAAAGCAAAATAAATAAACACAAAGAGACAGGGACCCTGGTGGAAAAGCTACATTTACGACTACCTTTAATCAGGCCTTTGATCATCTATGTGGACGGAATCATCAAGGGCAATATGCCAATTCTTTATCTGAGGCGAGCCATGGAACAGAGGTGCATTGTGCATTTTTGGTTCATTGGTTAACAAACATCTCTATTCCTTTAAATGCTGTTGCCATGGTGCAGCATTCATTGCTTTGATACTTTGTAGCTAATCTTCATTAATGGCAGTAACTCTTTGTATATAAAATGTATATAAATGTGTTACTTTGTTACATTATATCAGTAGGATCACTTAGCCATTTGCCTGTTAGATTTGTGTGGCATCCGTTTTGTCCAAGGGCCACACCCCTTCCTTTTTATTATAGGCTTGTTTGAGAGAGAAAGGTGTATCTATGATTGAGCCCCCAAATCCTGTCAAACTTCTAATGTCAACAAATATTTGTGAACCCCTGACAGGAACCAGTTAATCTGGGTTCCAAATGCAGCACCATGTCAGGCTCCTGACTATAGCCTAAAGCCATCTGTCAGGGGTGGGTCCAGGGTGTTATTTGACCCTGAGCACCTGATGCAGGAGGACAATGCACTGGAAAAGGAGACACAGGACCTGGTGCTGGGTAACTGCAATCCCTCTGCGGTTTGTGACAGGGCTGCAGGACAGAGCAAGGTGCAAAAGGGAGAACTAAAGCATTCAAGGAAGGGTAAAGCATAAGACATATGCACATAACTAATCAGACATACAACGATACATATATAACACAGAATAGCATACAGGGTAAGGGCTAAAGGAACACAAGGGATGGAGTGAGGAGCCGAGATCCTTCATAAGGGGAAAAAAGCTATTCATGGGGATAGGTGAGAGGAGCTGAGATCCTCAGGTGCTTCAGGGAGAGAGGATAAAGAAACATATACATACAAACAAACATGCAGGAATAGACCTAAAACTCTTAAATTAAAAAGTTAGGATTTGATTCAATTATGGCCATAAGATCAAGCTTGCCAATCACGTCAAGGTACCTCATAATTAGTCAAGTCCCTGTGCTAAAATTAAATAACAAACTAATAACAATACCCAGACATACAGAGAAAATACCTGCAGAGCTGAAGAAAGCAAACAGAGGAAACAGGTGTGGTTACATTTATAGGAACTAAGCAGGAGGAAACTAAGAAAATCTGGAATGGAGCAATAGAATAACAGAGAAGAAGAAAGCCAGAAATGGATCAGAAAAGAAACTAAAGTAACAGAAAGATGAGTGTTTAACAGAGTTCTGAGACAGGGCTGAGATAATACAGGGCTGAACTATAAACAAGAAAGTAACTTAAACAGGACAGTGATGATAGCAGGGCTGAGAAATATAGGGAATCATGATACAGGGCATAAGAGCAGACATAGCCTACAATTATGGGAGCAACCTCTGGAGGCAACCAGTACTACTGCTTTGCTGGATAACTTCAGAGGGATGCCACTCTGTGGGGGATACCACTATGTGGCTGAGCTAGAGAGGGATGTCACTCTGTGGGGCATACCACTATGTGGCCGAGCTAGAGAGGGATGCCACTCTGTGGGGCATACCACTATGTGGCCGAGCTAGAGAGGGATGCCACTCTGTGGGGGATATCACTATGTGGCCGAGCTGGAGAGGGATGCCACTCTGTGGGGCATACCCCTATATGGCCGAGCTAGAGAGGGATGCCACTCTGTGGGGGATACCACTATGTGGCCGAGCTAGAGAGGGATGCCACTCTGTGGGGAATATCACTATGTGGCCGAGCTAGAGAGGGATGCCACTCTGTGGGGGATATCACTATGTGGCCGAGCTAGAGAGGGATGCCACTCTGTGGGGGATATCACTATGTGGCTGAGCTAGAGAGGGATGCCACTCTGTGGGGCATACCACTATGTGGCCGAGCTAGAGAGGGATGCCACTCTGTGGGGGATATCACTATGTGGCTGAGCTATAGAGGGATGCCACTCTGTGGGGCATACCACTATGTGGCCGAGCTAGAGAGGGATGCCACTCTGTGGGGGATATCACTATGTGGCCGAGCTAGAGAGGGATGCCACTCTGTGGGGCATACCACTATGTGGCCGAGCTAGAGAGGGATGCCACTCTGTGGGGGATATCACTATGTGGCCGAGCTAGAGAGGGATGCCACTCTGTGGGGGATATCACTATGTGGCCGAGCTAGAGAGGGATGCCACTCTGTGGGGGATATCACTATGTGGCCGAGCTAGAGAGGGATGCCACTCTGTGGGGCATACCACTATGTGGCCGAGCTAGAGAGGGATGCCACACTGTGGGGGATATCACTATGTGGCCGAGCTAGAGAGGGATGCCACACTGTGGGGGATATCACTATGTGGCCGAGCTAGAGAGGGATGCCACTCTGTGGGGCATACCACTATGTGGCCGAACTAGAGAGGGATGCCACTCTGTGGGGGATATCACTATGTGGCCGAGCTAGAGAGGGATGCCACTCTGTGGGGGATATCACTATGTGGCCGAGCTAGAGAGGGATGCCACTCTGTGGGGCATACCACTATGTGGCCGAGCTAGAGAGGGATGCCACTCTGTGGGGGATATCACTATGTGGCCGAGCTAGAGAGGGATGCCACTCTGTGGGGGATATCACTATGTGGCCGAGCTAGAGAGGGATGCCACTCTGTGGGGGATATCACTATGTGGCCGAGCTAGAGAGGGATGCCACTCTGTGGGGCATACCACTATGTGGCCGAGCTAGAGAGGGATGCCACTCTGTGGGGGATATCACTATGTGGCCGAGCTAGAGAGGGATGCCACACTGTGGGGGATATCACTATGTGGCCGAGCTAGAGAGGGATGCCACTCTGTGGGGCATACCACTATGTGGCCGAACTAGAGAGGGATGCCACTCTGTGGGGGATATCACTATGTGGCCGAGCTAGAGAGGGATGCCACTCTGTGGGGGATATCACTATGTGGCCGAGCTAGAGAGGGATGCCACTCTGTGGGGCATACCACTATGTGGCCGAGCTAGAGAGGGATGCCACTCTGTGGGGGATATCACTATGTGGCCGAGCTAGAGAGGGATGCCACTCTGTGTGGGATATCACTATGTGGCCGAGCTAGAGAGGGATGCCACTGTGTGGGGGATATCACTATGTGGCCGAGCTAGAGAGGGATGCCACTCTGTGGGGGATATCACTATGTGGCCGAGCTAGAGAGGGATGCCACTCTGTGGGGGATACCACTATGTGACCAGGTAAGGTGGGAAATGAACAAGCAAGCAAAGCAAAAGGATACTAAAATCACTGGGACAGGTTGGATGAGTCTACAAACTACAAAACTACATAGCAAAGAAAAGAGATCTCAAAACATACAGAAAGAGAAAACTGAGCAAAACAACACCATTTCCGAGATGATTGTCAGGTGTATCATAAAAAAAGAGAATGATTCCAAGCAGGTTAAATAGTTAGCCAGTAGTAAAAATTTGTTCTTGACCATGATTACTTTCTGACACAGAGCAGTGCTATTTGTGCTTTGGGAATATCATGCTGAGAAACAAATGCTGACATAAAGAGAAATGAGTTTACCAATCAAAGGAACCAGGATTCAACGGAAATTAGTCAATACGCACAGTGTTCAAGCTTGAATGTGCATTATAAATACATGTATTTCTCTTTCACAATCTAAATTATTGTAAGCCTATTTTGTCATCTTGGAGTTAAAATGTGTCAGTTTAGTGGAGGTATCAAAATTCGAGTTATAGGTTATGACAACGGGGTTTCTGTGCACCTTCAATGACCTTGCCGCAGACACTGATGTCCTCTTTCCGATACTTTGCCTTTCCCTGCTTAGCTTTAACTTGAAGAATGTTGGAGTTTCCTGTTGTTCTTTTTCTTAACTCGTCCTTCACAATCATGGTAAAGCAATGTGTTGTTTCCATTCATATAAATATAAATATAGACATCATTACATCTTCACGGTACATGATCATTACGCACTAAGTGCTGGATCCCAAACAGATGGGTCCCTCTGGGTGAATTTGTAAAAATTCCAATTTTTCTTTTTTTCCCCTCAGTGCTAACAGGGAGATAGTAAGCTTGTAGGCATAAATCTTACTGAATGGTTATGATACCTTCGCCAGAGCATATCATAGTGCTATTTTACATCTTTATCTGCCCCAAGCTAATAAATAAGTCTTAAAACATGGACTGACCTTTCACAGCAGTAGGTTTATTGCACAAGGAATTAAATAGATCTAAGCGCCCTTTACAGTCCTCTCCCCCAACTTATGTAATTCAATATAATGTCACAACTGTGTGTAAAATTGTCTCTACTATAAAGATTATGGAATCGAGAAGCAAATGGGTTAAGCTGGTGGTTTACTGATTGCTCTGTAGTTATTACACCAAAAAGCATTATAAATTAATGGGACATCTTTGACATGTACTTTACCAGGAGATGTCTTGAAAAATACTTAGATGTTTATTGTTAAGTCTTTAGTAGTATAAACTATAGAAAAAAATTATGGAATAGAAACACAGAAGACCTGAGGGGATTTTTATTTTTTTTTGTGATTGAACTTTTTTAGTCAAGCTAGGTGTTACACAAATGGCATCTCACACAACACAGCCTGTACAAGCAACTGTTCAATCACTACATAATATAATCTGTTGGTTAGATGGTAGAGAATGGCATATTAATTGGCAGAATCCTGGTTTATTAATTGGCATAATCCTGGCATATTGAGGGGCAGAATCCTGGCATGTTGAGGGGGAGAATCCTGGCATATTAATTGGCATAATCCTGGCTTATCAATTTACATAATCCTGACATATTGAGGGGCAAAATACTGGCATATTAAATGGAACATTGAGGGACAAAATACTGGCACATTAATTGGCAAAATATCTAAAATATTCTAGTACCATTTTTTTCTACCAGTGATTTTTTCTTATGCTATATCTAGTTTAAGCAGGCGAGCAGTCCCTTTAATTACTCCACTGACTTTCAGCTGCTGCTGTGCAGCTATAGCTGAAACACACTAATCTGTACAGAGAACTGCCCTACTTTCTTATTGCTTCAAGTAACTTGTAAATTCTTACATTTTGTCAAACAATTTATCAATCACAGAAAAAGCATTTCCCAGGAGATTATATGTATTCTAGTTAGGCTGTGAGTGGAAGAACATGAGAAAACCTTTTGTGATCTTCCTTCAGGTTTTCGATTGTTTCCAAATGCATTTAAAAAGTTTGCAGAAAGAGAAGACCTACTATTTTGGCTGCATATAATTGTATATCCTGAGTAATAACCCAGTCTTCCAGACTTTTAATTCATTTCCTTTCCCCTATAGACCTGCTGCAGTTATGTACAGAAAAGGCTAAGCAACACAATGCCAGATCAATAGCTTGATAGCAGATAGCTGATAACCTGTCACTCATAGGCGATCATTAATTCTCTTATTTTTCCATTACGTTTCTATGCTGACCCAGATTTATATGTGGGGTGTGAAAGGATAATTAGGTTTCCCCGATATATCTACTAGCCATTAAAAAGAAAGTGCATCTGGATTGCAAGTTATTTATTTGTAATAGCTCTATAAAACACATATGTATTTGATGCATTAGAGATGGTTGGCAGCCACCAGAAGGATGGTGTCCCTGATATCGGACTCATGTATGTAAGGGAGAGCCATATACATTTTTTTAAAGGTCAAAGGATATTAGTATATATAGCATGAGGGAAGGATGAGAGGGAGAGGATTTGTTAGAAACCTTAAATAAATAATGGGAATCAACAAAGCAATGGAGGAGTGTATAGGTAAAGGACAAAAAACCAAGAGGGGGCATTTTTTTTATAGACGGTATACAAACAGGAATAGAGTCTAGTAGAGGCACAATCCTCGTGTATGCCAATATATAACAATTATTAGTTTGGACCAGGTGTTCCAGTCCAGAATTTCTGGATTTCTATGGCTCTTGATGCCGCTATAACCACTGTATGGAGGATAGATGATGCAGAGCCTCCACACAATGTTTAATTATTGCACGCAAAAGGAAGGGAAAATAAACAGTGACTGCACCTTTCTTTGCGTGTGCTGTAGCCTTTTTACATAATACCCATAGACTTAAGTTAGCGGACCCAAAGTTTCAAAGTAACATGAGAAAACATTTGCATGTAATAGACTTTTAGTAGAAGTCGTAGGGGTTACTGAACTGAAGGAGTTTAAGCATGCGCCATGTAGGCATACAAGTATTCTGAACATATGTTAATGCCAAAAACCAAATAAGGTATGATGATTTAACGGTAGGTTGAAATACGTACAGAATAGATGTGTCAAGACATTCCAAGTTTCAATGTTCTATGTACACTGTATCTGAATGATTCTGAACCAGAAAAGCATTGGTTATTCTATTTTAAATTGTTCTATTTTCAAAAACAACTGTGAGATATAAAAGTGCTGTAAAGATTTTAGAATGGTGTTTTCCCTCCATTGTATAGTGTTTGTAAGTGTGCGATTACAATAAAGTTTATTTTATTGATGTTTTTGTGAAAGATTCACTCAAGGGCCCATTTCATGGTGAACTAACAAGGGAAATGCCTTTGGATAACATCAACTTACATATGTCTCCAACTTGGCTATTAATTCTTGACTTTTAGCATTCCTTTTGCCAGTTCACCATTATCACTGATCAGGAAATGGACTCCATAGGCCAATTCACCCACCTCAAGGTTGGTGAGTTTATTTTGCATTTTTCTGAGTTTGTATTTAAAGTCAAACTCCTTGAAATGTAATGAATAGCTTGTATTGCAGGATGAGTTCCATTGAGAGGACAGGATTCAATTTGAGGGAGGGAGGCAAGGTCGAATTGTCTATAATAAATAACTCAACAAGGTCGAGATGAAAGGTTGAGCTCATTTTGCTAAATGAACTCAATTTGACCTCCCACCTTTTCAAAGTGAAATGTTAGTGAATAGACCTCTATATGTTTTTAATACGTTGATGAGAACAACATGCCATCTGAGCACTTTTTTTTGTGAGCTGTCCATCACTGTGAAAAAAATGTATGACCACCACACCAGTAGAGTAGGAATACAAACTACTCAGTGCACTGCTCTGGCTTTTTATAATGATTCCTTTCTTTAATGTTAACTTAATTCTATATCCCTCAAGATATAACCCACTAACCACCTTCTTGATGTTACTTTGTCTTCACAGGAAGCAACAATGGGGAAGTTTTGCCAGAGTCACTGCCTTCAGCCCCAGGCACCCTGCCTTACTTCCAGATGGAGCCTGATGATGCTTATATCATCAAAAGTAACCCGATAAGTCTCCGTTGCAGGGCCATACCAGCTATGCAGATATTCTTCAAGTGTAATGGAGAATGGGTGCATCAGAATGAGCACGTGTCTGAGGAGAGCGTGGATGAAGGTTCAGGTGAGAAAAAATTGCCTAATACTACTACTGACTACTGAGTTAAATGTAGCAACAGTAATCCTACAGGAGATGGCAGTGGGACAGTTGTGGTGCTACTATAGAGTCTGCTGAGAGCCTCCACTTGTCTAGGAGTCTCCCCACAAAGTGTAACCTAAAGGAGGCAGTTATGGGGAGGGAACAACAGCTGACATGGTTCCAAATAGGTGATATCTGATTTTTTTTTTTTTACGGAAAAACAAAAACATATAGCAACTCTTTCAGAGGGTTATTTGGTGACATTGCAGAAAAAGGGGAGCTGTACAATATATTTGCTATGTATAACTATGAATGACAGAAGGTGTGGATCAATAGCATCCAAAGTAAAATAGAGATCCAGTAGGACAAGCAGGAAACCGTTATTCAGTGAGTTTGCATGAACAAGTCATTATATGCATTTGTGTGTTCTGTTTCAGTAGATTTTATTACAATGATGATTGTAGCTGGGTAAAAGGCCTTTATCCCCATTCACAGCATTTATGAATGATGGGTCAAATGAGTTGATTTCAAAGAAAAAATATTGTCATATGCATTTCAGCATTTTATAAGATATAGAAAAAAATTGAACAGGAGGCCATTGTTTTTTTTTCTTTCAATGATATACTAAATATATTTATTTAAGGTTCAAATAACAGGATAGCGACGTCACTCCTTTAATAGGTCTTTGCTGTTTAGTTGACCTACGTCAACCCTAGCTGAGGTGAATTGCGTTTGTATTTTCTGCGTCATAAAACATGACTATAGAGTGGACTTTGTTGAATAGACAAATGAATTGTAAAAAAACAAAACAACAAGCATTAATAGTCGAGTTGGAAAAAAAATCTGCATTTGTTTACCAGTTCAGCTATTACTCTCTGTTATTTATCAGTTTTCCTTTCACCGCTGTTCACTCTTTCCTGACCAGACAACCAAGACTTCATGTTTCTACAAGTCTTCTTCGCATAGGTTTTGTTAGTGTGACACATTGACAAACGTGTTTTCAAACATGTTGATATTGTCTATGGTTGCAAAGACCCAAACATGGAAGGCATTAGGAAGCATATGTGTTTTTGCCAATAGTTGGACAGTGTTACACTGCTTCTTATGCAAATTGAGCGTGGAATCAGCCTCCTGAGGAAAGATAAACCAGCCCATTTATTATTATGAAGCTACCCAGCCTTATATGCTGCCAACTAACCCAAGGTAGTGAGACAGTCCCTTAAGCTATGTAAACAATTTTCTGCTTACTTTCTAGACTAGCCAAATACTGTGAAATCGGTTGTTGTTTTTTTAGAAAACCCTATGAACAAGAATTGTGAAGCACCGCATGGCTTGTTGATGAAAAGAGCTAGCATAAAGAAGGCTAGTGTATGACAAAGGTACACTACAAAATACATTGTGCTGTTCGGGTTTCTCTACAGCAGTTAACAATGTGAGTAACTGGGAATGTGTCACCAGGCTGCTTTAAAATAAATTTAATTAAGCAAAATCTGACGTCCGAGCATTGTTCAGCCGTCGGCAGGATTGACAAGAGAACATCCTTTTGACAGCGGTGATTAATGAGGCAGGAAAGTTTCCTTTCACATCAGAAAGTTAGCACCTGTCATATCACGTACATACTACCAACAATAATAAAAAAAATAAATAAAAGTATGAAGACGGAATCTTCAAACGCTGTGAGGTGTGAGAAAAGCCCCCATAGGACCAACCACCATGCTTCAAATCAGAAGTAATGTTTTTAGGAAGCTAAATAGGAGCAGTGAGGAATAAAATGGAAGGTAAACCATGTGGAAGGTGATCAGTATAACGTGCACAGTATGTTAATGATAGAACGCGGTCTGTACACAGACACGTTAACTGACACAACTTGCAGTGCATGGATAATAAACACAGCTGCAGCCGACAACCCCATCATGCTCAGCAAGCCTCTGGCTACACCTATACCACTTATCCTGGTTTACATGACAATTACATCACAAGTTTTTTATAAGTAATGTCAGGAAACCTTGAATTCATACTGAATTCACAGATGCGCTATCATTGAATCTGTGGGCTGTATTCATAGAGGGAATTACAGAGATTTGACAAGAGAATTTCAAACTTAAGGAGAATAGGAGATTTTTTCAAACTCAGCTCATTTGGCCTTATGTTTGTAATTCCCTTGTCAATTCTCTCTTTCATTAACAAAGTTCTTGGAATTAGACAGAAGTTTACTCAAACACAGAGAGTTACAGAGAATTGAGATGGAAATTTCAAACTTTTGACCAAAGTAGCCAAACTTAGCTACTTTGGTTTTAAGTTTGAAACTCTGTTCTGGCGTATTGCACCACGGGACCTCCTTGGCCAATAATCGCTCTCAAGGTAGTAACACTGAAAATGTAATTCATTTTCAGAGATCCCCTGCCACTCACTCCATAGGAATACCTATCCAGAAATAGAAAAAAATGAAACTAAGGGAGGGTTGGAACAAGTCCCTTTTACTTGTCTGTATAGAATGAAAAAGAGGCAGACTAACCAGTGACAGGATTCTATAACCTCTCTACCAACTTCTCACCTAATGTTGTTAGGTTGCCATACAGCTGGTATTTAAATAGACTGGAGGCCAGTGTTAAGTCATTGGAGGCAATAGCATTGTTTGAGGAAAAGATGGCAACGCTGTTCATGATTACCGCACAGAATAGTATTTCAATGTTGTTGTTGTTGTTTTTTTTTTACTGGCTCTGCTAAACCTCCATAGAAGAAAGCATGGGGGTTTTCAGCATTTTAACAGGTGCATTAATAATGATACCCGTAGTGGTGTTTGTGGAGGGCATTGAATCAGCAATGCTTGTTAATTGTACTGGCTAATCCCAGTGTTTTCTATTACCGGGGCCATTAACTTACAGGGAGGCTGGTAAATGTTAAATGTATGGCTTGTATTTTTTTGACAAAAACATGGCAATCCTTTTGGCACATCAACAGTTAAAACAGTACCCAATGAAATGAACGATGGATAAACATTACTAGTGCTCCATTCATTTAGCTCAATGACATTCTCAAGAGCGGCGATCCCATTATACAATCCCTTACTCCTTCCTCTCTATGTTCCATAACTTCCAGCCTCTCCTGATAGGAAGAGACGAAGTTGCTAAGCAATCGTGTGACTAACAGCATCAAAGAACATTCACAAACCATATCTGGCCTTTTCATCTACTATTATTTTCTTTCACAGATTACGGATAAGAAAGAAAAAAAAAATATACAAAGGGTTATCACTAAGAAATTCACGCTCTGCTTTAAACACACTGAGGCATAAAAAAATGTTAAAAGGGAAAGAAAGAAAGCCTTATAAACAGTATTTCAACCTCGATGTAGGGAAACAAATAAGAAAGAATGCTGAGTATCTGATGCGGTGCTGGGACAGGGCATGGACATTGCCGTTTGTTTGGATATATTGTTCAGGGGAGACATACAGGTCAATATTCACTTGAAAAGAGTTGTTGTCTATATTCAAGGAGTCTGCAGGTTGCTGTTGTGATTTGAAAATGACTACCTTGATTTTGTAAGGACAGGTACAGTTTGGGGATTTGCAAACCAAGCTCCCAGCATCCTTGTTTGTGGGGCACGTCGGGAGGTAAAGGTTTTTCTGGGATAAAAATATGTGCCTGATCATTACCATAGTTGCCAACATCGGCCATGTTTTCAGGGACACATATGTGTTCCACATGCTGCAGAAAGAGCATGCAAAGTGCAGCCTGGCAGTATGTGGAATGGATATACACACAGACAGAATCCCCCTGATTAATTAATTGGATTCTGTCTGTCTTGTCCATCCAACATACTGCCAGGCTGCACTTTGCATACTCTTTCTGCAGCATGTGGAATAAATATCTGTCCCTGGAAACATGGCCAATGTTGGCAACTATGTTATTACCAAAAAAACTTGTGCTAGGGCAAAATTAGGAGTAATCAGTGTGTTTGAAATGTATTGTGAGAGGGAGAGGTAGCTGCCCCTCCTTAATATCTTGGGGCTTGGGGACACTTATTAACTATAGGAGGGAAGTAAAAGAGAAAAGTCTTTGAGCAGGGGTGTCCAAGTTTTTTTCTGAAATGTATACATGTTTTTGGCCACATACATTTTTTTTTTTTTTAACTTACAGCCAAAGTGAATAAGTTGTTAGCCAAAAAGTTTGGTTATTTAAAAGTAATGCTAAACAATACAGAAATAGTTTAATAACTGTATTAAAAATAATGCATAGGGTTAGTATGAATATGGGTAGTTAAATCAGCTGGGCGGCAACTTCCTGTCAGGTAGGGTATATTTAACCCACAGGCTGCTTGTTAGGTGCCCCTGTCTTAAAGCAAGCTCCAGTTACTTCATTCAAACTCACATAACTCTTTTTGCTTTTGCCCCACACACAAAGCAGTTTTATTCAATTCAACATTTTTGGGACATTTGCGCCTGTACTTTTTGTGCCTATCCTATCCTAGGATGTATATCCTGCTCTTGTTATAATAGCAGGATACTTTACTTATCTTTTATTGCAAAGATATAGCATAGTTGCCAACATTGGCCATGTTTCCAGGGACACATATATTTTCCACATGCTGCAGAAAGACCATGCAGTATGTAGGTTAGATATACGCACAGACAGAATCAAATTAATTAAACAGGGTGGAGATCTCATAGAACCTACCATGATTTATTAATTGGATTGTGTCTGTGCGTATATATGCATCCTACAGTTGTCGGCCTGCACTTTGCATGCTCTTTCTGCAGCATGTGGACAAATATTGTCCCTGGAAACCTGGGAACTATGGATATAGTATGACATCACAATGCTTGTTACCCCCATAAAGAAAGTGATTTTTTTGTTTTTGTTTTGTCACAATTTATAATGAAGTGTACACTATTCAGCTACACACATGTGCACTGTGTATTGGCACCAGTCACCAGTATATATATATGAAGCGGTTGCACACCTCATAGAAGGTTTTAGTGTTTTGACCAGTGGCCAAAAGAAGTCAGAATTGCCCCACTAAAAACCCAAATAACATGGAAGTTATATACGAACAAAGCTATTATTAAAAATACATAAATTATATTAAATATTGCAAATCAGCTCATAAATATGCACTTCAAAAGTTATTTTCATACAAAGTTACTAGTTAATGAGATTTATTCAGATTTTACTCTCATCATTCAGACTGCATGCACTTGAGCAGAATGTATAAGGATTTCTAGCACTTGAACTAGATATAGACAATCTAATCGAGGGGCGAAAAGAAAAAAAAACTGTGTGACAATGGCTCAGTCTTAGAAAATATAAAATCGCTATAGAATGTGTTAAAAAGTATATAAAGATATCTAAAGACACAATAATTCAATAAACCATATTTAGGTTCAATGATTAATTATCTGTACTTTTTTTTTTAAAATAAATAGCTGCTAAATATGGCATGATATCAAACTTTAAATTATGGTTCTCCCCATTTGGATGTAGATATTATATCCTGTGATGCTGGTTTTAACCTCAAAATTGATATTCACTTGTTCGTGTTAAAAGCCACCACTCGCAAGTTTCAAACGCATCGGCTGTGGAAAGGGGAAAAACTCCATAGAAGTCTTCTAAAAAGTGGCAGAAATCCTTAACAGGCAGAAGAATAAAACCACTACCAGTAAAACACATATTAACATCGAGTTGTCTGTTTGTCTTAGTCTGCAATCCCTCTGTACTAAGCATCATGTAACTTGCTGGTACTTTATAAATGAATGTAATGTTAAAAGCACTATAAAGTGAGCCTTTCCTGTTAACGCACTACCTGTAGTATCAGGCGCTTGGTACCTAGAACTATGAATGTTCATGTTAAAGGAGATAAAATACATAATAAACAAATGCTTGAAAAAAAAAAAGTATTGTCTCCCTACCAGCACTACCCATGGGTAGATGGACCCTGGCTGCCTGTCACTGTGCAGTGAAGCCATTTAATATCATGCTCATGGCTTAGTTAGCTCATTAACTATCACCTGTGGATTTTTGTTGGAATCAGTTTAATAGAGGATTCACCTTGAGCTTTCCTGAGCGGTTGGAAAAACATAGCCGACAACTTGACTTTTTCAGCAGCCTCAGCAGCAAAGACAAATCCTGCCTCACATCTGTAGCCCAACTTTGGCTCAACGTGACAGCTCTATAAGCAGTTCAATGAACAGTCATAGAAACATAGAATGTGTCGGCAGATAAGAACCATTTTGTCCATCTAGTCTGCCCAATTTTCTAAATACTTGTAAATTCTGGTAGGCCAAAAAATTATGAGATTTTTCAATATTGCACAGCCTTAAATACCCTCTGATCCCCTCCCCCAACTCCTCCCCTTAAACCTTACCACCAATGTGTGCAGCCTTGCTACAGCACAAGCTGTCAAGGCCCTCCTGCACCTAGGCGTCTCCGGGGGCTGCAAATTTTAGACTATGTCCTCTAGTTGTGGTAGTTTTTCTTCTTTTAAATATACTCTCTTCCGTTACTGTGTTGATTCCCTTTATGTATTTAAATGTTTCTATCATATCCCCCTGTTACGTCTTTTCTCCAAGCTATACATGTTAAAATTCCAATTCAGCTCAAAGGCCCACTCAGTTTCTCAGCATTTATCAAAGGAACATTATACATTGTTTAACCCTTGCTTCATTGAAGGAAGCAAGGGTTAAACCAAACATGTCCCGGTAGAATTAAGTAAACCCGACGTGTATCTTAATAGAGACACAGGGGTTTACTAACTGCTGTGTCTCACATGCGAAACACAGCAGTTCCTGGTTGTCGTTTGACGTTTGTCAGCACGCGCACAGCTAATCAGAGCGGGGGCTCGCCTGCTAGAGCAGAGAAAGTCCCTCGTTTCTGCATTTGATCAGCAGGGGGGACCTAGTTAAGGTGATCCCCCCTGCTGATCCCATGAAAAAACGAGGGTCTCTCTCTGCACTAGCAAAGAGAGCCAGTCACTGACCAGATGGCTGACTGCTTCCTATGGAAGCATGGCAGCTGACAGTCAGAGGATAAACTGGCGTGTACTATCAAAAGTACACGCCAGTTTATCCTCATACTAGGGACAACTAACATCTCACTTGTGCTTCTAAATTAGAAGCACAAGTGAAAAATAAAGTTTAGTGTCACTTTAAGAACTTCATATTGAGAGGTCCAGGCTTGCTCCTAAAATAAGCCACAGAGTTACTTATCAAATTTTAATTTAGATCCCATAGTTTGCCATAGTTAAATCCAAATTTCTCTGGCAGAGATGGCAGCAATGAAATGCATGGCAGTATGCAAGACGCGCTCTGGGAAACGGTTACACAGGCTTAATGTGGGAATTTTTGGAGTTATTGTTAAACAAAGGGACTGCAGATCATGTGAGTTTTCACTTGTCGATTGACGTGGCTGGCTCTGATTGCTACTTTCTTACGCTATTTTATTCCTGTTATCACAGCATATGTATCTTCCCTCAGTGTCAGTGCCTAACTCTTAACACCTCCTTGGCATTTGTCAATTCTGAGCACTCACATGTAGATAAATGTCCATTTCCAAAAGTATTCAGCATGATGAGGCGCCTAGGCTGTAAATGGATTTTTAAATTGCCAGGGGCGAGACATGCAGGTTAAATCTGTTCCTTTTGAGTGGATAATTTTATGGAGGAAAACAACAGTGGCACTGCAAGACACATGAAGCACTTAGCATCGGGCGAGGAGCATGACAAAAAAGGGGCCTGCCTGACATTTATAAGAGTTGCCAATTAATTTCTCCCCTTGTAACCTTTGCATGTGAGACTGCTGAGTCCAACGTGAGAATTAGTGGTTAATGGAAGCCAATCAAGAATGTCGTTTACGGTGATAACCCTTTACTCTAAGCGGCAATACTAAGTCACTGTGGTATTGATTTGAACAAAAGAAAAGCACCCAATGCTGGATCAGGCACTTGACAACAAAAGCTGGTGGCCCTGATCAATCCAATGTACATATAGGGGTTATGTAAAATATTCCTGCATAAGAGTGTTGGGAAGTAAAAAAAAAAAAAAAAAATCTACAGGCACCGTTTGTTACGTATAATGTCATTTAGTATTACATTTGAAATAATCATATATACAATTTTTTGCAGGTCCCTATGTGACACCCTCCTAGGGAGTATGGGTAGTGCAAGGCCATATCTGTGTAATTTCAGAATATTTACCTACTTGCTCAGAAAGATAGTGATTGGCATAGTTTAGTATAACTTGGTGGAGA
The DNA here is from genome assembly GCA_036172795.1 of Pelodytes ibericus. Taxonomy (NCBI): domain Eukaryota; kingdom Metazoa; phylum Chordata; class Amphibia; order Anura; family Pelodytidae; genus Pelodytes; species Pelodytes ibericus. Next base: position 189,006,203 of record CM069858.1, on the reverse strand, counting down.
AGGGGCAGTAATGGAGAGGGCAGCTAGCTAACGCATTGGCCGCCATCTGATATTTTTGCTTAAGTGCCCCCCCTCCAAAAAAAAACCTAGAGCTGCCTCTGAAGGAAGATAGAAGGGTACTATCAATTCTGGCAGGTACTTTCAATTCTGCTTCAGTATTTACATATCTTATTATAGCTCCAGCATTATAATAAAGAGGCTCCGATTCAGTGAGCCTTGTAAAGTGCTGTGAGCATGGGACACTGCACCATTTATCATCCCTGTGCCTTGCTAGCCCCAGCCAGGTGCACATTTGGCAAGAATAGGCCCAGCATGCCACTGCTGATGGACATTTCAAAGCAGTGATAATGAGAAGGAGATAAGGGGATTATAGTAACATATGTTTGGAAGCAGCTATGTGACTATTAAACACCAGGTTTAGGCCAAGCAAGGCTGGTGTCCACACGCAAGATAAAATCAAGCAACTCTAGTTACAGTGGCGATAATTCATCATCCAGGTATATTCTGTCAGCAGTAGGAGGGCTGCTCGGTGGAGCGCTACAGAATCAAGGGGATTAAACGTGAGGCTGTTTGCTGTTTCTTGTTTATTAGAGCAATCTCTGTGTGCTTGTGGTATCTAGTGGAAGTGATGAATTTTATACCAAAAGACAAATACTAAACTTCTGAACTAAAAAACAGACATAACTTACCTGTGAGTGTCTCACAGTGGAGGTGGCAGAGACATGTACTTCAAAGCAATTAAAAAATATATTGTTCCTGTCTAGCTATTAGAGGATACATTATATTCTAGCAGAATTTGGATAAGTGTGATATTTTTTTAGCATACTTGCTTAAAAGGGCATTGTATCCCTCTCCCTGCCCCCCACTCGAAACCCCCCCAAAACAAAACAGAAGATTGCTTCTTATTCATAGTCTTTTGCTTCCTACTTTTGGACCATATCTGGTTAGTTATAGCTGGTGAGATAGCTCAGTAGACTAATGATCCATCTGTAGAACTGATTCAACCTTAAAGGGCTGCAGGTTCCATTACTGATGGGACTGACTCATCTCAGCTCTTCATCATTTTGAGATAGATAAAATGAGTGCCATTAAATTGGGGAACAACCCCAGTTTAGGTGTACATTTTACAGGTACAAATCTGGTGAGTTCCCCCTGTTACGCAAGGTCACCAGGTTTGTCCCTGCACAAGGTACAGATCAATATGTGAGACTAAATATTCATCTCAACTCACCTGCAACTCACCTGTTATTGAATAGACCCCATAGAATCCCAGGAAGTACTTATAAACTGTTTCCCCAATATTATATGTAACTGTTTTGGTTGCATAGGGGTAAATAATATAATGAGTTTCTCCTTCACTACAAGTATATGAAGTATTTTACAACATCACCATTTCTTGATAGGTATTTATTGATCTGCACTACTGGGTTTAGATTTAAGTTCTTATAGTACTGTGAACTGAAGATAAAAAAAGGATTGTAAGAAAGTACCTTTCTCAAGTGCTTATTGTTCAGTCACCATTATTACTCAGTGGGTGGTTTGTTTAGAGGATGGCTCCATCCAGTCTGTCAATAGATCACTTTTGATTACCCAAGAACCTGGGCTGTTTCTGCTCCACTTGGAACTCAGAACAATGGGTTATGACTTCATGTAATGTTGCGGTTTGGAGATAAAGCAGAGAAAGCAGGTCAGTGTCACCAAAGACTCAGATCTTCTTCTCCCCTCCCAGGCAGTCATGTAGATGTAGCCAGGTGACCCTTGGTCTGCCATGACAACACCCACTGCAATCTATACAGTTCCACCACTGCATATATGTATTGCACTAGTGTAAAATGTGTTTCCGATGATTTCATATCGAATTATCAATACATTATGCAAATATTGTATCTTCTACTGCAGTGTAGAATTTAATTCTACTAGGAGATATCCTCTCACTACTTTCTACTTTATTCTTTATTTTTGCCTCTGCCTGTGTAAGTACAGTACACGAATCTCATGGGATGTCAGCGCTTCTGATTTTTTTATTTTAGAGAGAACCCTCCTCAAGCCCTAGGGCAAGTAAAATATTCTAGGCTCATCAAGGATCGGAAATAAAAATTCAGATTACTCATCACCGCTAGAAAATGATCTTACTGCTGCTGTATAATATAGGTCTGTTGTGGGTGTTGAGTTTTTAGCTATTGTTGTAAAAAACAAAAATGAGTATTATGATGACCCTGCTTTCTTGACCCCCAGCCGCTAATTATAATGAAAACAGCGCAGCCCATTTCTGGACTGGTAAAAAAGAATGATCCTGGATTTTATTATTCCATTCGAGTTCAGTTAAAGAATAATACTATATGGGTTGTGCATTTCAATATAAGATACTGTGTTTCCTAGTCAGATGCAAAACGTTGTTTTCCTGTGGGATCAGCTTCCTATAAACTAGCCAGATTTCTGTACCATCTCTTAACTGCATAAATTGTATTTATTTATCACACAAAAGTTCTTGTTATCATTCAAATTTATGATGGGCCATTCGGGACAGGAGTAATGCAGGCAATGGTTGCTATTCACTAAAGGTGGGTAGCAGGTGAGTTTGAGATGAACAGTTTAGCTATACATTGTGCAGGGACAAACCTGTAGTTGACTTAGTGGGGGAAATGCACCAGGTTTGTCCCTTCACAAAGTATAGGTAAAATGGTGAGTTGAAATATTCATCTCAACTCACCTGCAACCTTTTTAGTGAATAGCCCCCTTGCCGAATTGCATCTAGGACAGTTCTCCTTACAAATTACCCTGAAACCCCATACTAACCACCCAACCCTAATACTAACTTCTCAAACCCAAACACTAATATCCCTAATACTAACAGTACCCCTGTACTCTAATACTAACTGTCATGTTACCTGTCATCAAGTGAATCATGACAGCCTGTGTGACTGGGATTCTTGGAGGACCCTGAGGACCAAACACCTCTCTGCAGACTAAAGACCCTCATAGAGTCAAGGAAGGAGCCCCTAGAGCCTATAACTACCCAGTGCCTTTACCCTGTACACACTTTGTGACAGGTACCGTAACACTAAAACGACCCCCTGAACACTAGTACTAACACTTAAGCCCCTCAAAACCTAATACTAACACTAACCCCTCCAAACCCTAATACTAACCCTAACCCCCCGAACCCTCATACTAACATTAACCTCCCTGAACCCTAATACTAACATTTACCCCTCGGACCCTAATACTAATACCTGACCCCCCAAACCATAATACTAATACCTAACCACTAATAATAGTCATCTTGTGTGATCCCGTGATGAACTGTCCCGCTAAGAAAGGTCCGGCGATGACCTTGTGAGAGGTCACGGTGAAGCGGCTGCACTGAAGCAGCTGTGTTCAAGTAGCCACAATTAACCATCCCACCCCCTGCCAACTTTACAATGCATGGTGCATGGCTAAAACTAATAAGTTCCTCCTGTAAGATAGCTGGACCAGCATAATGCATGAGTGACCAATTGAGCTCTTATATCTGAAGAAACCCACCAGAGTTTAGATTCTATAATGAATAGTTAAGTTCATGACTAGAGTTGAGCTGACACCTGGATGTTCAGGTTCGGCCGAACTTCGGAAAAAAGTCTGGGTTCGGGCTCGAACTTGACCCCGAGCTTGACCCCGAAACCGAACCCCAATGAAGTCAATGGGGACACGTACTTTTGGCCACTAAAATGCCTCTAAAAAAGTCCTGGAAAGGGCTAGAGGGCTTCAAAATGACCTATTCATATGAATGGGGACTCTATTTCAGTTTATAGAAAGCCAATAGCCATGTAATGCTATTGGTTTTCTATAAACCGAAATAAAGTCCCCATTCATAAGAATAGGTCAATTGACCTATTCTCATGAATGGGGACTCTATTTCGGTTTATAGAATAGCAATAGCATTCGTTCGGTTTATAGACTTTCGGCTTCTGGAATACGTGTAATGCTATTGGCTTTCTATAAACCGAAATAGAGTCCCCATTCATAAGAAATTCCCCATGAAGAGTCCCCATTCATAAGAAATTCTTATGAATGGGGACACTATTTCGGTTTATAGAAAGCCAATAGCATTACATGTATTCCATAAACCGAAAGTCTATAAACCGAACGACATTCAGTTTATAGACTTTCGGTTTATAGAATACATGTAATGCTATTGCTATTCTATAAACCGAAAGTCTATAAACCGAATGTCGTACGGTTAATAGACATTCGGCTTATGGAATACATGTAATGCTATTGGCTTTCTATAAACCGAAATAGAGTCTCCATTCATAAGAAATTCTTATGAATGGGGACTCTATTTCGGTTTATAGAAAGCCAATAGCATTACATACAATGTAATCGCCGAACTCCAACACGAACATACAGTGGAATGTCCGTGTTCAGGTCCGGGGTCCTAAAACCGTAATGTTCGGTACGAACCCGAACAGTGCGGTTCGGGTTCGCTCAACACTATTCATGACTAGAGTTGAGCGGACACCTGGGTGTTCGGGTCCGGCGGGTTTGGCCGAACTTCGGAAAAAAGTCCGGGTTCAGGCTCGAACTTGAACCCGAACTTGACCCCGAACACGAACCCCATTGAAGTCAATGGGGACACGAACTTTTGGCCACTAAAATGCCTCTAAAAAAGAGTAGGACAAGTGCCCTGCAAACAAATATAGATAGGGAAATAACTTCAAATAACATAAAATACATACAAATTAAAAATACAGCTGAGCCATAAAATAGCACTAGATGGAATCTTTGATTTTAGCTTTGGAAGAACATAAATCTAAATCTAAAGCATGGCTGCCAGGAGGATCAACAGAATTATCCATTTGAGAGAGGGTTGGAGTGCAGGGTATTCTCTTTCAGTTTATACTAAGTGACCCATAGGTTGAGGAGGCGGTGACCATGGCAGTGTAGGTGGAAGCAGCGCTGGAGGAGGAGGAGGAGGTAGCCAGAATTTTTCAAAGTGCGCTGTAAGCACAGTATTTGACGGTTCTATTTGACTCTCAGATATGAAGTGCACCGCAAGACGCAAATGTTCTATTTACCACCCAAAACTATTAGAATTTTTCAAAGTGTGCTGTAAGCACAGTATTTTACGGTTCTATTTGACTCTCAGATGTAATACATGTAATGCTATTGCTATTCTATAAACCGAAATAGAGTCCCCATTCATACGAATAGGTCAATTAACCTTTTCGTATGAATTGGGACTCTATTTCGGTTTATAGAAAGCCAATAGCATTACATGTATTCCATAAACCGAAAGTCTATAAACCGAATGTTTTTCGGTTTATAGACTTTCGGTTTATGGAATACATGTAATGCTATTGCTATTCTATAAACCGAAAGTCTATAAACCGAATGTTTATTGCTATTCTATAAACCGAATTTCTATAAACCGAAATTGAGTCCCCATTCATAAGAATTTCTTATGAATGGGGACACTATTTCGGTTTATAGAAAGCCAATAGCATTACATACAATGTAATCGCCGAACCCCGAACTTCAACACGGACATACAGTGAAATGTCCGTGTTCGGGTCCGGGGTCCCAAAACCGTAAAGTTCGGCACGAACCCGAACAGTGCGGTTCGGGTTCGCTCAACATTATTCATGCCATGAAATTTTCATCTCACTTGCAACTTTTTAGTGAATAGTCCATGAAAAAACATAACCAAAGACTTATGTCTACATCCCAAAGATACACTTGACACAAATTAAGGCTGTTGCTTCCATCTTTAACATGTGGACTATGTGTGTGTCTCATAGACCTACATGGCTTAAATTTAATGGCAACAGAACCCAAAATAAATTCCCTGTCTTGGCAAATCCTAAAATGTTGGCAATTATCTCTTCTGTCTCATTAAAAGTTGTTGTGAGAGTTTAATCCCTCTATAAAAATGAAAACATTTATTTCATATACAGCTTTCATTTATGGACTAAGACACCGCTTTGGATAAAAAACAGGCTCTACCATAATCCCCAAACTGTAGACATGTTAAAATACAAAGCATTATATCTGTGAGATTACCCTCCCAAATAACAGCTTCTGCTTCTGCACACATTATATATATTTGTTTAATTGAACACACTCTAGAACACACATTGGATGATTACAGCATACAGAAATCTCTATATATACCACCTGTACAATTGTATTAAAGTGGGATTAGTTGCATTGTGTATACTCATCACAAAGGCTGATAAAGCACTTGTGGGACCCTTTAGGAGCCTCATGATGGTGTCCCCTTTATAATATATATTTCCACACTCAAGGCCATATTTATCAAGAGAAAACTGGTACTTTTTCAGGAAAAAGTGCTAGCACAGTAGTAATAACAATGGTTTCTAATAGAATGTTGTGACAGTCTCAAAATTTAGCACTTTTATTTTTATATAGCACCTTTTTTGCCTTGATACTTCTATCCCTCAGTTTTCTGTTTTATTCTAATTAATTGATGCTAGAAATGAGTTGGTACTGGCCTTTGCTGCTGTCACTCAACATCTTGTCCACTTTATGCCAGAGTGTGGAGCCTTGAGCAACTGAATCTTAATTTACATGTTGCGCTTCATTATAATATAGTAGCAGTGCAGCTTGGTAAGTATGTAGTATTACTATATCATGAAAGACCAAATGATAGGTTATGTGCTTTATTGTTAAATAGATGGTGCTGTGAAGACCACCAATGGTAATTCTGCAGAAATGTCATGCTTTATTCTTTGTATACCCAGGTCTGACGATTCGTGAGGTCTTTATCAATGTGACCAGGCAGCAGGTAGAAGATTTTCATGGATCAGAGGACTACTGGTGTCAGTGCGTTGCATGGAGCAACCTGGGCACATCCAAGAGCAGAAGAGCATCTGTCCGTATAGCTTGTAAGTGTCCTGGCTGAAACCCAGCATTCTCTTTCTCGCCGGGGGAAATACTATATAATTATATGATATAGAGCAGAGCAGACACCATGTCATCACCTGTTAGAACTAGATCTAAAATATAACTTTTACTGCAATATTTCTTAAATGTCGTGCTTGTTGAAAGTTGAAATATATATCGGGGATGATTTATAAAACTGGTGGAAGGATAAAAAGCCCTTTGTAGTCTGCGTGTGCCAATGTTTAACAGTAAGTCCCAACAATAGTCAGGATTGTGCATAGCCTGCACTGGTCTCAAACATCCAGATTGCTGCAATGCCGTTTGTGCCACCATGACCCAGTGACTTGGGCATACCTCCCGACATGTCCCATGGCAACCGTGGATGTTGAGGGAAAGAGCTTGGGAGTGTTAGCGATGCTGGGCATGCACAGCATTTATTCTCCGGTGTTGTAATTACTGGAGCATAAAAATTTGGACAGCATGGTTGAGGCCCTGAATCAGGACTGTCTCTGCTATAAGCGAGACATTTGGTAAGTATGCATTGGGTTTTAGGCCGAAAATGGAAATTGCCTGTCACTGTCCCAGGGACACATTTGGTCAAACTGTGACACTGGTCTGAATTTGGGGCCTGTCCCCAGTTCCCAAGTTTTCTTAAATAATATGCAGAAGCTTGGTGGCTCCTCTTATAATCAGGGTTGTCTTAAAATCGAGCAAATATGATACTGATTTAACTCTCTTTCCTCTTTTGTAGACTTACGAAAAAACTTTGAGCAAGAACCCCAAGGAAGGGAGGTCCCCATTGAAGGGATGATTGTTCTGCACTGCCGTCCACCAGAGGGCATTCCCACTGCAGAGGTTAGTAGATAACCCTAACAAATGCCTAAGAGACTATCTGTCCATTAGTATAAGAGTTTGTGAACAGTGTAAAATGGAATCTCAAAGGTTTTATGAATGATAATGTTCATTTGTTCAAAGGGATTTTTTTGAGAAAAGATGGTAGACTTCCCTCTAGACAAGCAATGTTAGTCCATATTAATATCTAGGTAATCTGGTAATATATTACATATCCTGTTTTATGGAATCATAAGCGTGCCATACTTTGAAGCACAATACAGACGTCTATGTTTTTTTAAAAATACATTTATACCTTAATCCTTAGGCTGTCTTGTCACGTCCGAGTGAAACTCTTGATTTCCCTTGTAAAATAAAATAACGTACAATCTGCAAGTGAGTACGTCTACGTACTGAACAGGAAATGCGTTTACATGTGTTGATGGGCCGCAATAAGAATATGCTAACATTGGCTAATAAGTCGGCATTGGTTGAAAATGAGTAGGCTGCCAATGTTACCCACTCAGCTGGACTATGACCTACATTGTCCTTCCCACCAACCAAACAATAAAACTAAATAACCCTGAAAGCTAGCAATAAAGCAGTTAGTAACCTTTACCAAGTGAAGCTCAGGGCCATGGTGTATTGACTGAATTTTAGAACATGTCCAACTTGAATATAGATATAATAAAATGAAATGAACAGCAAAAAAGAAAATTGCCAATCCAAACACTGGTGTATAAATAGGGGTCCATAAGTCCCCTAGTGAAATAGAAAAAAACTAGAGATGGAAGTGGCGCTACTTAATTAGTAAAAAAAAACTGTAAAAATAGAGAAAGCTGCTCACAGTACAAGGAAAACAACCAACAATCCTCCTATAAAGGGTCCATAAGTCCCCTACTTAATCTCATGAGCACCACTCCCCATCCATATGGATTCTTCTCTACCATTCTCTTATGTGCATTTTAATCTTTAGCAAATATAACCTTTTATGTTTAAGTTCAAACAAATATTTAGTTCCCCATGGTTTCAGCTGGATATTGAATTGCCAAGACAATAATATATCAGTGACAAATAGGATGACAAGTCAGTCACTAGGAATATTCCTTATAGTAAAATGTCTATAATAAAGACCTCTTTTCATTGCAGTAGAAACGCTTGTTCAGTTGGGGGTAAATTGTTATACCCATTTTTTTTTTATTATTATTATTATTTTAAGACTGATCTGCAGTTTCTATTTTGGATGTTAGGTCTCCCCATATTCTAAAATATTCATATACCTGGGCTACACAGAGCACACCAGGGATTCTTTTAATCTTATATAAGTTTTTCTGTAGGCATGTGCTTAATTGCTATAATTGAAATCTAACATTAAAATGAATAATATACTAATTAAATGCATTAAGAAATAGAATATACATAAAGAATAATCACCACATATATTTAAACAAACAGATTTCCTTAAAGGGACTAAATGGTGTTAATACTATGAATGAAGAGAATAAAACAATTATGAAAACTGATCTGTAGAATGTTGTGTTAGCAGAAATGTAGGACAATACAAGAATTAGATTGTCATGTGTCTGCATACCTCCCAAGTGTCCCTATTTCTTAAAAATAGTCACTATTTTTGACCCAAATCCCTAATATTTCTTTTGTGTGGACCACAGGAAATGGGTTTATTTTTTATTTTTTGTAAATAAAATCCTTTTTTGTTATAAAAAGTAAATGACCAAATCACATAAAGTCAATTACATCCCGGTAATGTCCCGCCCATAGCCCACCTTTAGCCTCTCCACTGAAAACAAAAACATCCCTCATTGCACATTTGAAATGTAGGGAAGTATATCTCTGTATTGTCTCCTGTGTATGCCATTGTTTGATATGCAAATTAACTACGATTGAAGATGTGCAATTTGCATGTCAAGATACATTTAAAACTTTCTTTTATGTTATTAATTTATGCCTTAAATTTCAATTCTGCTAATACAATGTACATATTTTTTTATTCTCTACATTCACAGTACATACAATGTATGCAAAACATATATAAGCATACAAAACCCATTAATGGACCACTCACATATGAAAATGTCAAGCAAAACATATATAAGCATACAAAACCCATTAATGGACCACTCACATATGAAAATGTCAAGCAAAACATATATAAGCATACAAAACCCATTAATGGACCACTCACATATGAAAATGTCAAGCAAAACATATATAAGCATACAAAACCCATTAATGGACCACTCACATATGAAAATGTCAAGCAAAACATATATAAGCATACAAAACCCATTAATGGACCACTCACATATGAAAATGTCAAGCAAAACATATATAAGCATACAAAACCCATTAATGGACCACTCACATATGAAAATGTCAAGCAAAACATATATAAGCATACAAAACCCATTAATGGACCACTCACATATGAAAATGTCAAGCAAAACATATATAAGCATACAAAACCCATTAATGGACCACTCACATATGAAAATGTCAAGCAAAACATATATAAGCATACAAAACCCATTAATGGACCACTCACATATGAAAATGTCAAGCAAAACATATATAAGCATACAAAACCCATTAATGGACCACTCACATATGAAAATGTCAAGCAAAACATATATAAGCATACAAAACCCATTAATGGACCACTCACATATGAAAATGTCAAGCAAAACATATATAAGCATACAAAACCCATTAATGGACCACTCACATATGAAAATGTCAAGCAAAACATATATAAGCATACAAAACCCATTAATGGACCACTCACATATGAAAATGTCAAGCAAAACATATATAAGCATACAAAACCCATTAATGGACCACTCACATATGAAAATGTCAAGCAAAACATATATAAGCATACAAAACCCATTAATGGACCACTCACATATGAAAATGTCAAGCAAAACATATATAAGCATACAAAACCCATTAATGGACCACTCACATATGAAAATGTCAAGCAAAACATATATAAGCATACAAAACCCATTAATGGACCACTCACATATGAAAATGTCAAGCAAAACATATATAAGCATACAAAACCCATTAATGGACCACTCACATATGAAAATGTCAAGCAAAACATATATAAGCATACAAAACCCATTAATGGACCACTCACATATGAAAATGTCAAGCAAAACATATATAAGCATACAAAACCCATTAATGGACCACTCACATATGAAAATGTCAAGCAAAACATATATAAGCATACAAAACCCATTAATGGACCACTCACATATGAAAATGTCAAGCAAAACATATATAAGCATACAAAACCCATTAATGGACCACTCACATATGAAAATGTCAAGCAAAACATATATAAGCATACAAAACCCATTAATGGACCACTCACATATGAAAATGTCAAGCAAAACATGTGGTCACAGTAGCTATTGGTATATGGTAGCTTCCTTTTAATGGTTATTACACTTCTGCATACCTTTTTGATGAGATAATAAATAAATATATATATATATATATATATATATATATATATATTTATTTTTTTAAGACAGGGAGTCTTAAAAAAGACTCTCATGGCCCTACTTAAATTCTATGGAAAATAAACATACAAGCAGAATCATCTTACCTTGCATAAGCAGCAGTCACAGGAACCGAGATATGGATGGAAAGACGTAATGGGCTCTTTGGAAAAATGCAGGGTTTGTATCGTTACCATGACAGCCATTTGTTCAGTCGAACTAAAAGCCAATGCCACAGCACTAGAAGAGCAATTTGGTTTCCCTTTGAACATTTAACTTGTTGATGTGAACTTTTAAGAACATTTATAATGCAAGAGAACACAATCTCAACACAAGACACTTGTTATTTCATGGAAACCAATTTATGGGCTCCAAAACAATTCATTATTCGCGAGACGCAGCTTTTTCTACTTCACGGCTCAGCCGGGAAAACTCATCGCTCCTTCAGAGAGTTTAGCGGTTAAGGGGAAATGGAAATGTGATGTTTTAATCTGGGCACAAGGGTTTCTTTATTTATTTTTTATTTATATTATAATGTCTTTCTGCTGTTTTGCTACAAGCTGTTTTGTGGCATTTTCTAGCTATGTAGTTTTCAATTTCAACATTAACCGAGCTCTGGCAGGCCAGCTTCTGTGAATTGAAACTCCCATGATTTTTATATAGTCCCAAGGGAATTATACTAGGGAGAGCTAAAACTTGCCCTTTCCGGATAAGTGCAGCAGCATGGCTAACTTGAAAAGTGCCAGGGGGATCATCTCCTTCTCCTATTGGATATGATCTGGTCAAGGTATGTCAGGCGTAGGGGACATGTTATAATCATGCTTACCCTGGATCTTTCTGAAGCATTACAGGAGCACACAATAACATCCCCCAACCTGCTGGAACCTGGGCTGGTCCACTTCCCCTTTAGTACACCTCTGGATAAGCCCATGCTGAAGCAAAAGGAAGGTATATGAGAAATGCATGGATCACGTGATCTAGTGATTTAATTTTTGATTTGCTGGGCACCTTTGCAGAGCTCAAAGGGTAAATACAACTCTGACATGAACAGTCAGTGCAATCATATTTACATTTAGATAGAACTTGTCATGTTTCATGAAAGTCACTATTTTCACACAGGTTTATATCTATGAATTATTCCCAAAATCCATTTTATGAGGGGAGAGGAGGACATTATCATGTAGAATTATGTGTTTGTTTATGGAATCATGTGTAAATACATCTCTTTTTTTGGCATAAGGGAGAATGAATGTGAAGGTTGCACTTCCCATTCAATGACAAATGCAGCCCCGTGTGCATCCCTGGCTATCTGACCATCATGATGATAACAGTCATAAAGCAAATTCAGCAATTTTCTCATCATTCAGATCGGCAGTCTGATCACAAAACAAGTAGATGTTTAAAGTGCAGTAATATTCCAGTTGACTTACTGACTTCAACACATTAACTTCAATCCTGAAAGGATGTTCCGTTTCGAAAGAGTAGATTCCAGCATGTGATTTGGTTGGTGAGCACATGGCTGATCTACTTTGTTGTTATCAACGTTTGACCAGTTCTTTCTGTTTTTCACCATCAATAGAAAGTCTGACAACCAGGCCATTGAATTCAACGTGGTGTGTTAGTGATGAACTATAAAATTATCAGTCTTGTCCCCAATTCTGACAAAGCAAGTTGTGTTGATTTGTCAGAGTTGTGACTTATAATCTTTAGGGAATCTTCTTGGGCAACCAACCTTGTCTGGTTGGGCTACGGGATCCTGAATGATCAACAGAGAAGAACAGAAATATCTTTGTTTGGTTGGAATGGATTGCTTCTTTCTTTTTTGGGGAGTAATAAGTTCCAAAAAATGAAGTAGGAAAAATGATACAAAGTTAGAGGAGGACAAGGTGAGAGAAATGGGGCTATAGAAATGATGGGATAAAAGACATTTGTGGTTAAGGAAGAGAGGTAGAACGACACACACTAAGGGCTTTGTTCGCTAAAAGGTAGTGGACATATTTCACCAAAGGGTGATGTTGTGGCCGGGGCCGGCTCTATGCTACATTAATCTAATATCTATTCATAATATAATTAATAACTTTAATGTAGACAAACTAGACTAACAGCACAACAATACATTTATTTGATACAAGAATGGAGTTAAATTATATAAAGTTGAATACCAAGAGGCGTTAGAACATAAAATAAAATACTTAATTAATACCTCTAGTTGTTTAAATAATATTTTGAAAAGAATATCGTTTGTTCCTTCACTTCACCTTTTAATGAATTAATGCTGTATATAGGGAAGAAAGGTAGAAACAAAAATGTAAAGGAGATAAGTAGGCTGGAAGGAGAGAGTAAAAAATGCTTAGCAAGAGAGAGCATGGCTAGAGAAGTAAGACTGGAAGTAAAAGGGAAATAAAGAAAGGTACAAAGGACTGGATACAGTTAAAATGCATGAGGGTGGCAGGGAGCAGAGAAGAATATGATACCAGCCAGTATCTAAAAAAATATCTTGAGGCTAATGTTCCAGAATTATCCGCCCCTAACTACAACCATCTGTGACTGAAATAATAGATATCAAAATGCTCTTAAAACCTCTCTGAGCAGACAAACAAAAAGCAAGAGGAAAACACAGCCACCACTTAAGGAAGAACTAAATCCTCCAAAGGGATGTCCCACCTTGAACCTAGTACAACAACCCTGTTTTAGCTCACCTTGCTCTACAGAGTCATCCGCCATACAGAATCCTTTGCAGAGACACAGTCATATCTGCTGAGATTACTCATCCAGCATCTGCCGGAAAGCCTGTGATATCTGCCAACAGTACAAATTGCCAAAAACAGCAGCACATCAGTAAATAAGAGTCCCATTAAAGAAACAGACATGACATCAGATATACACCTTCACACAATCCCACAGCGAGATCCTTCCATGAGGCTCATTTCACTAAATTGTTTAATGTCTTAATAGAAAGCTAATGGTCTTTGAAATGGAAACATTTGATTGGTTAAATACTAGTAATTAAGGGGCATTTAATGGCTGCTTGGAGCAGACAGTGTTTAAAAGAATTGTTTCGGTAATGAGAAAATTGCAGAAAAGTCTGATATTGATTATGCACATTATTTAAGCCACGTTGGTGAGTACTCTATAATCTAGATTGGCTGTAAAGAGACACTAATTATAACTAAACTTGATATTTTATCTAATATGAGAGCGCCTTATTTTGGGAAATCCTGTGTAACACTGATCCAAAAGAAAGCTGTATTTTAATCATTTTCCAGGATATTATTGGCAGAAGTTGAGTGTCTGAGCCCCGATAGCTCCTTAAGTACCGTTTGGTGTATGCCACCGGGCCTAGGTCCATGTCTACCTTAATAGTTTTTTGTTGCCTAAGTACTTTTTCCTGAGTCAGCCAATCCCATGTACTGTAACCATTCAGCTTGCAGGTGCCCATCCATCAGTACTTCCTTGGTGTATATAGAAGAGAAAAACTACTTTTGCTCTTTCCTCACTAACCAAATTTTATATTTGGATAACAAAGAACCAATATGTTCTCCCTTCAGTTTTTTCAATTTAAAAACCACACATTTGGGATTATTTTTTACTTTCTTTAGCAATCAGTCTCTCATTTTCCAGTTTAGCTAATTCAATTTCCTGTTTGCAGTCTTTGTTAGCATCTTTGTATTTAATAATGATGCTGCCAATGCCTTGCTTGTTTAATGTTTGAATGCCATTTCCGTCTTTTCTATTTAATATCTTATATTACGTGTTATATTTACATTGGTTTTAATTTACTTCTTTACTGTTTTTATTCCAAGGGTATATATGTTGATATGTCAAGACAATGGAACTAGTGTGAGGCAGGTGGCGCTAAAGAAGATATTGCACAAGCAGCAACTTGTCTAGCAGTTATCCCAAAATACTGCAGCAAAATACATATACAAAACATACACAAGGTGACAGCCAAGGCTGGATCCTGAGGAAGCCCATTTAAACGGGCGAAACGCGTAGATCAAGCAACACTCATATGAGATTGTCACCAGATCCTTGTTCATCTTTGTTCCAGTTTTGTGACCCTATGTTGATATGTGTAATTTGTGTTCAAAGGTAGTCTTTGGTGTTTTTTCCAGAAAACACATCTACCCGTTATCCTGTTAAAGTTGGGCCTTATAATTTTTTTTTTTTTTTTGTGTGTGGAATAGTTACCAACCTGCATTTTTGAATAGCTATCAAATGATACCATGTCATGGTCACTATTTCTTCAAGGGTCTACTCAATATGCACCGATCTAATTGGGGCATTGTAGTTGAACTAAAGGTATCTGCGAAATGCGGTTACACTAAATTCGGCTCTGAATAGGCAGTTTGGACTGTGCAGAAACCGAAGCATTGGAGGCCTTCGAATCTGAACATTTTCTCCATGGAAACAACAGGTTTTAGACTACCCAGTATGCCTAACACACGAATACAACTCGTAGTTAGTGATTATATCCGCATTTGAATGTTAAAAAAATGGAATAATATATAAATACAAGAGAAAAAATAGAACAAAAATACTTAATTTTTTAGTACAGTATTATTATTATATCACCATACATTTAAAAAAAATGTATTTAAAAAGTTAAAAATAGCCCTCCTCTGGGGCCACTGTCCCCATGAATGAAAAAATCAATAACCACTGGCCAGTTGAAGTTAGGAGGGCCAAGGCGACTATGATTGAGGTACAGTCCATTCCAGTCTGTAATTGTCCACAAAGTCTGCCCAGTTCTAAAAAAAAAAAAAAAAAAATTCCACCTTCTCGGCCACACATTTATCTCCCTAAGCGCCTGCTAGCTCCCTGGTTTATCAGGTGGCACGGTTAATATTTATGGGGATATTATCATGCAGGTCTTTCCCATAAGCTTATGACCTAGTGTCTTAAGATAATTTTTAAGGGACCCCCACCTGTCACTAACATTGTTATTACTAAATACCATCAATGTGTATAGCCAGTTGACAACATGCCAAACCTGAGCACCCAGGAGACATCATACTATTCAGCATTACCTTATCCACCTTCCTTTTAAATAAATCCCCTAGCACCTGTCTAGCCTTCTACGCATTATAGTTCCTCCCTGTGCTCATCAGGCTGATAGGAAAACCAGTCTGCCTCAGAAATGCATCTTCTGAACAGTGATTCTAGCTGCACTTTATCATAATGCAGCAATACTCAAACCATTATTGTATGGCAGTAGTGTGCATAGCGCTCCAGGCTGCAAAGAGTTAGGACCTGCTAACAAAAATGTACTTGTTTCACAGTGTGCTCAACATTACCTCCTGGACGCAAAAGATTAATATTTAAAGTTTATGCTTTCTGGTTTATATAACATTACAAGATGCTAGCACAACATTGAAGTGATCACGCTGAATAATGCATTTACTTATGGTTTGAAATCTGTATTGTCTACAGCTGAAAACTGTAGTGTAATATCAACTGGAGCAGAAGGCCAACATCAGGGGGTGATAGGGGTTACACCTGTCACAGGCCTGGCATCGTGTGCTGCCCAGGCGCACATATATCTTCCCATGCTGCCACTCACGCTCCTCACGTGTGTGTGATGTCAGAGTGCCTGGGGTCACATGACCTGCTGGCGCTTGAACTTCAAAAATGCGTGGAGTGCGAGAGGCAGCATGTAGGATGTCTGTGCGCCTAGGCAGGTCCTGGGTAGTGGGGTAAGACCGAGGTTGGGCAATGTGGGTGATGGGGTAAGTACTTGGTGTGCAATGTGGTGATGGATCATGTGCCGGGGTAAGTCCTGACTGTATACTGTTATGTATAGTCTAGGTGTCCAAAAGTGGCAACACAGCTGTCTCTAAACTACAATTACAACACTTTTCATCAGTCCTTAAATATTGTTGAGGGATTGTGGGATTTTTAGTTTATTAGCAGCTGGAAATTATAGTTGGTGCCCGATATTAGCTTAGGGTTGTTGTTGTCTACACAGAGTCCAGAATACCGTATTTATCGGCGTATAACACGCGCCGGCGTATAACACGCACCTCATTTTAAGAAGGAAATTTCAGGAAAATAAACTTAAATTTCAAATAAAGAACCTTGAAGCCCAATATGCCATTTTAATATGCCAGGATATTGCCCCCAATATGCCATTTTAATATGCCAGGATATTGCCCCCAATATGCCATTTAATATGCCAGGATATTGCCCCCAATATGCCATTTAATATGCCAGGATATTTCCCCCAATATGCCAGGATATTGCCCCCAATATGCCATGTAATATGCTAGGATATTGCCCCTTAGTATGCTCGTTATGCCACCCTCCTCCCCCCCTTCCCCAGACCCTAGTACTTACCTCGTTCCTGCTCTGTCCCCCGGTGCTCTGAAGCTGCGTGGCTGTGAGGGAAGCGTTGTGAGCTCCCCTCCAGCCGCGTGGAACAATAAAGTTTGTTTAAAAAAACAACACACTTTATTGACCGCGCGGCTGGAGGGAAGCTCACAACGCTTCCCTCACAGCCACGCACCTTCAGAGCACCGGGGGACAGAGCAGGAACGAGGTAAGTTTTAGATTTTTTTTATTTTTTCAGGCACCAATCAGCGTAAAACAAGCACACATCATTTGCTCCCTATTTTTAGGGAGAAAAAGTGCGTGTTAAACGTCGATAAATACGGTAATAACTAAAATGACAATGTTTGTCATTGTATGCTATTGTATCTCTCAACATTCCCAGGTGATGGCTTGAGGCCAAGGGAAAGAGGGGGCATTTTGCCAGGGGAGAGTCAATCCAAGTGGAAATTCAACTGCACAGTATTAGTTCTCCCTCCAATTCTCCGATCATGACTAGAGTTGCCAACCAGTTGTCACCCAGTCAGCAGACAAGTAACAAATTGGCTTGAGGCCAATGTTAAGTGTGTCCAGTATGTTTTTTTTTTAACCCTACTAGGGTTGGTAGGATAGAGTTTTCAAAATGAGGACTGTTCCATGTATAGGTCGGTCAGTTAGAGACAGGACATATAAATCCCCCAGGATTGTGCCTTTGGCATGAGCTACTTGATTAATAACAGTGTGAGCTAAAAAATCCATCACGATCCATCTAGCTCACATCTCAGAACAGGGAGGATACCTGGACCAGTCCAGATTTTACTCCAATACAGCACAATTAACAAACCTAAGAAGGAAGAGTATTGGGGAGAAAGCAATGTAAAGTGTGTGGTTTTTTGAGTATTTGTTCACACAAAGGCTATAACATAGATAAATGTGCAGTCCAGTATTGCTTTGCATAAAAAGTTTATTAGGAAATTACTCTGGATATTACTGTGGATAACTAACCTGTAGCGTGTGATGCTCCTGTCTTTCTGGATCTAGCCATGCTTCAGCGTCCAAGTTACAAGGATGATTTCCCAATAAACATTTTATGTGAGGCAATATCTGGCTTTTATTTCTAATAATAAATGCATTTTATTTTAAGAAAATATCTCTCCTCTCACGTTTCCTTCTTTCCTGGGTTAATACAGTATGATAGACTGAAGGAAGAGTTGGTTGTTTTCTGAATTACAAGAATTCCTGGGAGTGTGGTGAGTTGGTCTGACTGTGGGATTTTGACCTCTGCACTGTTTTTCTTTTGTGACCTTGAGATTTGTTTCTCTACCAGAGTAACATTCGTGATGAAAATGTATTATCACTGATCATATTGCAATTGATGACTTGTGGCTGTGCCAACTGGAAAAAAAATGTATAGACTCCTATAGATGGCATTATCTTATGTTATCCGATGCATGCTTAGACTCCTCTACTGCTAGTCTATTCCATGCATCCACCACCCTGTCAGTAAAAGTAACATATTATGATATTACTTTAAAATCTCACCAAAAACCACACAGCACTCAATCAAGTGGGGTTTTGACGAAGGCGTGAAACTTTTGGTGAAAATAATCACCCCACTTGATTGAGTGCTGTGTTGTTCATCGTTTTTTGGATATATTGTACAGAACCCACTGGAGTTCTCCACCTGGAACCTTTTGAAGAGTGAGTGCTGATGCTCCTTTTTTGTTTTTATATGTTACTTTTAAATCTCATACCTTATCAAAGACAATGTGGTCTATTCCCTAAAATTCAAGAATAGTGCAAGGAGGTTGACTTTCACTTTAAAAGTCGACCTTCTCATGAGATTCACTAACCCATGCTCCCTCCCCCCAATCGATCTCCCATCTCAAACTCCCTTCAATGAAAATCAATACAATATTTACAGCTATTCACTAAAAACAGAAGGGTGTTTGAATTGGGAGGCGAATTGGACATTGCCGTCCAACCTCCCTCCCATTGCAGATGGCAAAGTCCAACTCACCTCCCAATTCAAACCCTGCCCCCGCCTATAATTAATGTGCGCCTCCCGTGCTGGAAGTGTCAGCAAGAAGCAACCCTCCCCCCTCAAATTTTAGTGAATAGACCCACGTGTGTGTGTGCCTGTGTATGAAACTATTTGCGCCACTAGGTGCAGCAGTAAGGCGACTGTGTCACTTGAATGCTATGTTCTGTATCTTATTAAGGCAACAAGCACATTTTGAGCATTTGGCTTGAGTTATCATAAGTTCAGTGTTAACAAAGTTGTTTGAGTATGTTTGAGTATCCACAGTCATAACCTGAACTTATGAAAGGGGGGGAAAAAAGAAAAAAGACATGAGGGAGAGAGGGAGAGAGGGAGGGAGAGAGAGAGCATAGCATAGATACAGCATAGAGCACCTTTCACTAGATTTGTATCTGTATTTGTATCAGCAAGATCTCCATTTCATACTCTTACAGTTCATCTTTAATGAAGTGACAATACTGATTTGTAACCAATATATTAATCATCCCAAGAGGTTTCAATAAGATTAACCTTTTAATTGAGAAATGGTGAAGTGCATGCCGTGCTTGCACAGAGGCTCCAGAGAGAGGCTCTTTTATTACATTAGTACTACAAAAGGCTGCCATTTCAGCTTGCAGAGAGAAATGATTTTCCTATTGATTAACAATATATCTAATGATGTTTTAATGAGGGAAAAAAAGGAAAGCATTGAATATTAATAATATTTTGACCTTTTCAATGATTTGGGGGAAGGAACATTGCTTTGTATGCCTGAAACATTTAAAGTGATGTAAGATAACCACATGGGTTAGGAAAGAGAAAAAGAGCTTGGAACGAACTGTATAAGAGACAAACAATGTTTGTTTTGTATAGGCTGTGTGAGATTGCAGTATAAGTGTGTATGTCATAGATACAATGTATGCCTGATTAAATCTATTTATCTAAGGGGAATTCACTCCCTATTTAAACATCTGCCTGCTGTTTGAGACAGTTTTCCAAGCATGGAGGTGCAGTTTTAGTAAACCCACTCATGGACAACCTGTTTTATTATTAAATCAAAATGATAACATGTTGGCACACATTGCAAGGTGGTGGACTTGTCTGTATGCCCTTACCCAGAATCCTTCTCAGTGGTGTCAGCATTCTCTTCTGGAGATATGTTTGGGAACAAAGTAGATCTTCTGACTTACGTAAAATGTGTAGATATATTCAAAAATGATCGACCTTATATTTTATAACCAGAGGCAGAAAGAGACATCATGCATTTAAGATAAGAGACTGAGAGACTTAAATTGACCACACACAGAAGCAAGCGGTAAAGGACTATGTTGGCATTGCTATGTGTTTGCCAACTGAATCTCCCAAATCTCAATACTGATCCTATAATTAGTGCTGTCCAGTCAGGGAGTAGATCATCCTCTCCTCCCCACTGATTGTTTGTGTGGCATGTGATTAATGTGTACTCTCATCAGTCACAAAGAGTGACGGTGGTTGGAGCTATGCTCCATGACAACCTCTATACTAACGTAGAACATCTTTTGAATGATGCAAACATAATGCAACATTCAAATGATACGTTTAATAAGGCAAAAGTGTCCCTCTGCCTCATTAAAAGAAAAAAAAATAGGGTTATTTATTATATTTGTAGGTAATTTTTTAGGCCAACTTATAGGAGGTCGTGTATAAATGTCGCGCACCTGCAGATATTGCCAAATAATGGCGTTACCCGCATGTGTGCCTATGTATAAAGCAGAATCCCAACCATTTTTAGGAGTAGTACTGCTTCCGCTGGTTACACACTTTTGGTTGTGCCAATAGTGTGCCAGTGCGGCCCATGTACAGAAAAAATCAGGCTCCTGATTACTGTCGGGGAATCTCTTGGCGGAGGTCCCTCTCACGCACTGGAAAGTGCCGGAATTTAAAAAAAGAATAACAAACGGTGATTGTGCCTTTTTTTTTTTGCAGTGTGGGAGTTTTTATACATGACCCCCACAGTGTCATCACTATGTTATTGTTGGCCTGAGTGGAAGTTTAATTACCACACAATTTTGTAACTAGACTAGCAGATGGGGAACAGGGAAAGGTTTTTGGAAAACCCAATGTGAATTAAAAACAGTTATTGTCATCGTATAGCGTCATTATTTATTCTAGCATATTCCTAAGAAATTGTACAATTAAAATTTAAATGTTAAACATCCCCATAATATACTGCAAAACATATGAGCAAGACTTCACACAAACATTTGCATTGTTTTATAGGTTGTGCTGATAATTTTATAATTAGGTTCATAAAAGCAAGCATATGGATACTTGGAAAGAGGCAATATTCACTGGTTCATAGATGGGTGTGCCAGAGCAGCTTCAGGTTGCCAAGTGTTTTATCTTTTTTCCCCTATAAATTTATGCCTCTGATAAGGCATTGCATATTCCTTTTAAAAAAAAGCACATTATTGCTTTTGTAAAAAGACATTGAACATAGAAAATGTACCATCCTATTTATTTTGAACACAATTTCAGTAATGTGCTATGTTATATATCGGTGCCTGTTACCATAAATGTGTGTTTTGATGTTTTTAGATGTCTATATTCTTGTAATCAAGTTTTCTATAATTGAAAAGAATATGGGTTTCGGGTGCTGGCGGCATACAAGTGAAAATGAAAGAATTGGTAAGTAAGGATGGCTGGTAAAATAATATGGAATTGCTCAGTACACATAAAACCTGATTATAGGATGAGTGTACTCACTAAATGCTGTGTTAAAGCTAATGGGTCAGGTAGACTAAAATAACCAAAAATAGGAAGTGCCACTTGCTTGAGCATCAAGGGAACAAAACAGAAAAGTATATTCACGGATGATCAAATTTAATAGCTATGTACCAGCTACTTAGCTATAGACCAATATGTTCATGGTGGAGATTTACTGGTCAATGTGACAATTTATTGATGGCCCTACATAGACCAGCTTATGTTATGAGTAAGCGCTAGAAGTGTGAAACACGTCAAGCTGCACGACTGATTTGATTGCCATTTACTTCTACCTTTTTCTAGTGTATATATGCACTATTTTGCACGGATTAAAATCACCATTTTTTGAAGACTGACTTCTGTGAGTGCCGCTTCTACTTCCTTTTACCTGCCTCCTAGATAGACCTTGCCACAGACATGGGTGGTCTACATTACATAACATTACCATTTATTTATGTAGCGCCAACAATTTGTTATACAGGCATTTCTAAATGCAAATATATATACTTTTTAATTATATATCTCTTCAATTGCTATTTCTCTTTATAAAATCCTTTGGGATTTAAGGTGTCAGAGCAGATCATTAAATAGCTATGACATTTTCAAGGGTTTCTACCTGTCTTTATACAATTTAGAACCATTTTTAGCTTGGAGAACCCCATCAGATTCCTTATGCTGTGGAAATACAAGAAGTTTTTTTTGTGGTGCTAAACAGAGAATAAACATATTACCCCTCCTTCCTCCTCTATCACCCACACTCCAACTCCAATAATTCTGAGACCTATGCTTGATTGATCGACTGTTTTTGCTGGTACCTAATCAGTCTTCTTTAATGTAATCAACTGAAAGTGAGTTTGTTTATTGATTTCATGCGTTTGTAAGTCAGCTGTTAATGTTCCTTCTCTGTTGGTTTGATTCATTTTTTTTGCGTAAGACTTGAGTACTTCAAAAGACTCCTTTGTTCAATTAACTTTCAATCCAACGGACTGTTTGTTGTCGGAGCGTTGAAGTGTTTGGCTCACACATGCTAGCTATGGATGACTTTTTCATGCTACCGGGAGGATATCAAATGGGCAAATGCTGAACTTGTATAGAAAGAATGAGTGCTTGAGTCATGGGAGAGGCTGTATGCAGCCCCAACTGATTGCCCAAATCCAGTCACTTGACTGACAGAGTAAGACCTCAATCATGTTACAATTGATGTTCAAATACCTTAAGTACTTATCTTCAAAATGAGACAAAATGGGAACACATACTGGTATTCTGCCATGTAATTTCAAAAATCAAAAGAAACACAGAATAAATCAGATACAACCCCATTTATATCCTCTCGTAACAAAAAAATATCCTCGACTGACGAGATCATGAGAAGAAAGAAATTATTTTACATCCCTAAATTAAAAACTCATCTCAAGATTTTGTACATGTGCAGCTGCTTTCATAGAAACATTGCATATGTGTTGACAGATAAGAACCATTCGGCCCAAATTCTGCTGACGTACATTTTTTTAAAAAGTCTGAATACTTTCATTAGTTCCTGGTCTTATCTTATGTGTCTAGTATAGCCCTATGTCCATCGCATGCATGCTTAAACTCCTTGACTGTGCTTGCCCTTACCACTTCTGCTCAAAGGCTATTCCATGCACGGACTACCCTCTCATTATAGTAATACTTCCTGACATTACAGTTAAACGCTTTCCCTTCTAGTTTAACCCCTTCGTGACGTTAGGACATTCTATGCCGTCCTGACTTTAAGTGCCTTAAAGTCGTTAGGACGGCATAGAACGTCCTTTGTTAAACAGCTCGTCGCGGCTCCCTGCGATGAGCTGTTTTCGGATCCCGCTGCAGGCACTTGCAGCGGGATCCCACCTGTCATCTGAGGCCACTTTGAGTGGCCTCAGTCCGACAGGGAAAATGTAGCCGGTGCTCAAAGCGAGCACCGGATACATTTCTCTAAATCGCGCCTTGCCCAAACTTCCGGGTTCGGGCACGCCCCTGTGACATCACACGTGACGTCTGGAGGTCTCGCGATCTTTTGGAGGTCTCCTGATCGGGTCTCTGCCAGAGTGTTCCTGGCTACCGATCACCTTGTGATCTGTGGCCAGGAACAATTTGTGATGTTTTGGTGCTTGCGTCGTTTGGGACGCAAGCACCTAGCGTCATGAAGGAGTTAAGACTAAGGCCTCTTGTTGTGGTAGTTTTTCTTCTTTTAAATATACTTTCCTCCTCCTAGACATATAGCATAATTTCCATTGACTTTAACGTTCTCAGTTTGGGCTCTTTATTTTTTATAATTTTAAAGGATAGTGTATTACAAATGTAAGTGATTTAAGCAGCTTATCTCCTGTTTGGTTTTAGTATTTTATCAGATTATTGATGTCTAATTGACAGAGGATAGATGTAGACCTCAAGGATTTTTATATGGCACCTATGCCATCTGAAAAGTCCATAGATTATATAGTTTTACCTGATAAAACAAATAATCTCTTCCCCCAAACTAAAGTTAATATTCATTCAGTTGGACATCCCAAACCAAATCGCAACCTAACCATGATTAAACTCAGTCTAAAAAAGTATCACTGCAAGACCTTATGAGACTAGGTGACATTGCTGATACAACAATATTCAAATGATGTCCCTTCGCACTCACATAGCTTGGTGATATCACCCAAACTGCCAATCCAATAGAAATAAATGCATTGAATGAACAGCACTCCATATTCAATGAAGAAAACTCTTTTTGGGGTTGAAATGTTTCCCTTTGTGGAATAAATCCACATTGAACATTTAGTGTCGTCACTGCATTTATTACTTCTGATACTAGTGAATTCAGCGCTGATGTCTTTGCACAGTTACTCAACTTAAATTAAAGAAAGTGTTACACCCTAAAACAAGGGCCCTTGGGAGTGGTGCATCCAGCTCATTAAGTCAATTGAAACGCGATGATGGTTCCTGGGGAACACAATACATGATAACAAGCTCTACTTTCCATTTATATGTAGAAATATGTTCATTTTACATTTATTCAGATATCATTAAAGTATGACACCTCTCTAATGACTGAGACCAAGGAGTGTTTCTTGGGCCATGGATGAGCTTCCCCACATCCAATGTTTAATTAATGTTGTTCATTGCACAACATATGCTCTTTTTTCCTTTTCCTGGGGCCAAAGCTGTAGGCTTGATAATAAACCATTTCTAGTCTTTGCAGCCTCTCATCTCTTCTACCCTGAAGTGCTGCACTCTCCTTCTATCTGCTAAATTACCTTGAATTAGCATTCTCCAGATGTGTATTTGGATTAGGCTCTTTGAGTGCACGGCTGTTGTGTTTCCGATGCCTAGCTCTGACTACCTTTGTTCTTTCTCTCCAGACACATGAGTATATATTTAAAGTCAAATATCTAGATCTTTGTCAGGTATATTTGTATCTTTCTGTATAGCTCAACACATATCTTAACACATTTTTCTTTTTAAATATACATTTTTCTTTCATTCTCATTTTTAGATCCAAACCCATACATTCCATCTGCTCTTGTTTAGCCATTAGGGCAAATAAGCAGGTATAGGGGCAACTGTATTGCTGCAAATAACACAGTATCAGGTTACTGAGTTACACAATGTCCAAAGCCTGATCACCATGGCTGGAGTAGTGGAGAATGCGTGAATGGGTTCTGATAATGGTTAATGAGTTACTATTAACAGGGGATTTTCTGAATAACTTTGCTATGACCTTCACAATTACTCTCATAATGCTCTCTTGCCTCTGTGTAGGAGCTAAGTCGTTTGCCACCATAGTCCATCATGACATCGCCTCCAACATTGAATATATCTTTGTGGCATTTCCACAATTTCCAAAATTAGTACAGGTTGAGTATCTCTTGTCCAAAAATGTTTTCAGATTTTGCCACAAATTCCACACTGTCAGAAGGCAAGTGCACAACAGTTTATTCAGTGTCCAGCCCCCTTAAGCTGTGATATAGCCTTTCCATGCATACTTAGTTTCCCCCAAGGCCATAACATGTAACGTGTATGGCATGTGTACAGGTTTAATGCACCAATGGCAGGTTCCCAATGATTCCTCACATCACAGCTACATCACAGTAGAAGTGATTAATTTTCTCTATACAGTATTTGCATTGATACTACTGTATTTCATAAGTGATGAGAGGCTTTAAGATATCTTATTGGTGAAAACAATCCATTATCCGAAATGATCTGTTATCCCAGTTATTCTTAAACCTTTCCTCAGGACCCCCCAATGGTCCAGGATTTAGGGATTACCCAGTTGTGTTTATATAAGAATATTAGAACACCTGGTATGGCTGCTTAATGGTTAGGGAACCACACCAGATGTTCTACATTTTCTTATTTAAACACAACTATGTAATCCCTAAATCCTGGACCGTTGGGGGGTCCTGAGGACAGGTTTGAGAATCCCTGTGTTATCCAAAATACTTCTGGTTCCACACATTTTGGATAAGGGATACTCAACCTGTATATGCTTTTGTGCAAAGATCTAAATAAATGACAGTGGCATCTGTATTGCGTTACTTTTCAGATTACAGTGAGATAAAAGTGGATTTTTTAGGACTATGGAGCTTTAAGCTATAGAATAGACTTTTTAACAAAGATCAATGGGTGCTGTGGAAACTTTCATTTATTTTCATAGCTTGGCAAGATTTGCACACTTTTATCTAATATGCTTCACTGTTCAGTTTAAACACAAGTATTATGTTGTGTATAATAACCCTGATGTTAAATTATGATGATAAGATTTCCAGCCTTCTCATTTGGCGCAGGTGCAAACAGGCAGAAAAATCTGGAAACACCTTTAATTTTCAGTTAGTAGAGCGTGTTAAAGACCATTTAGTCTCAAACAAATCACTACCTGGAAACTAGGCAAGGAAATGAAACTGATCTCTATGTATTCTTAAGTATGCTAATGTATACAATCACAGAATGTTGGCAAATCAGACACGGAACCTAGGAGTGTAGTACAACATATCCACATTTGATGTAGCCAACTCACTGATAGATGATCTTGGTATTGTCTAGTGACACAGCATAATAACTGGTCAATGTTGCTTAGTACACGCTGATAACAGAAATCTATAAACGATTCTATGGCCAATAAAGCTTATTTTTATCTTACGATTAGTGAAACTGATCATGATACAACTTAATATGGCGCTAAATAATTATGGACAAGGAATTACAGATTTAGTAAGTGTCGGACATCAAATAATCCACAAACAGTCCACAAACAATATCTTAACATTACGCCAACAATGTATGCAGTGCTAGATACAGAGGTGAACTACATACCATGTTAGACACACAAGAGCAGACTGATACATGATATAGAGAGGCCTGCTCACATGATTAAAATCTAGAGTAGATGGGGGACATGAGACACTTAAGGGAGTGAAAGGAAGAGTCAAGGGAAGTTAGTGGTTGTAACTGTATTAGGGATAGTTGGAGATAGGTGGGATTGGCCAGAGGTTAATTATATGTTCATGTTGGATGAGTTGTAAGAGTCCTTAGATAGGTGAGTTTTGAGGGACTTTTTGAAGTTTGAGAGAGCGGTAGAGAGCTGGATGCTCTGTCGAAGGGAGTTCCAGAGAGAGGGGGCAGCTTAGGTAAAGTCTTGCAGCAGCAAGTGGGGAGAGGTGATAAGGTTGGAGGAGAGCCTAAGTCCATTTGAGGAGCACAGAGGCCATACAAGTTAGGATTAGTTAACAAAAGAGGGACTGAAGAGTGGATGACTGTGTAGGTTAAGGATGGAAATGTAGGTCTTTGCAGAGAGGTGCAGCTGAATTAGAACAGCGAGTAAAAAAGATGTGCTTGGCAGCTATATTTTGAATAGATTGCCGGGCAAAAATATGAGCCAGAGGTAGGCCATTCAGGAGGGTATTACAGTAGTCAAGACAAAGGATCAAAAGCAAGTGCAATAGGATTGCTCAGTCTCAGCTGAGGAAAGGGCGAATGCATGCAATGTTCCTTGTGTGCAGACCTACAGGAAACCTACTTTGAATGGAATGATTGTTTCATGTGATGGAGCAATCGGAGTGTCACTCAATCAAACTTAACAGGTACCATGCAAACCATGTTGTGTTCAGTAGGTAACCCTTCCTTGGTTGGTAGCATGTTTACCATTTGACCCTACGTAACAGACTATTTTAGACCCAGAGGCTCCAAACATATGATCATGATTGCGGAAAGGGCCCCTTATTGGTTTGACAGTCCCAACAGTGCAACCCATGCCCCTCTAAATAGCATTCTGACTTATGTCCTGATTGTCCACACTTGCACAAGAAGTAAAATGGCCATGGCACTAGTGTGAGATGCTGGGGTGCATTCCAAGTGCAGGCTCGAGGCATGACATCATAAGACATACCATCTTATTATATTTATCATTCATAGCAGCACGCCAACTAAACTGTTAAAAAACAGTAACAAATTAAATACACTAGCAATGGCATCCCTTTCTAGAAACAAGAGCTTGTGAAATTGTAAAAAGATTCATCAGCGTGATTTTTTCCCCCTCCGGTGACAAACTCATTTAGGCTTCTCTGTCAAACAATGAAGAATAGGGGGGGAAAGTCGGTGGCATTCTGTGTCACTGCTGTGCTAGGGACATCGGAGATCAATAAGACTAATGGCTTCTGGCTTCTTGCGATAGTCAGCCAGAAGGGCCTCCCTTTCACCGTCTCCTTACATTCTCTGTATTATTGATGGTGAGTTTCATGCAGTCAAATCTGTCAAAAGCATTATAATCTCACTTGTGTGTGTCTGCTGTGAAAATAAACAGCTCAAAGGTGACATGAAAAAACAAAACAACATTTTCATAGTCTAATGAGATGTTTTGCCTAATGTGCAGAGCAAGGACCTATAATTCTATGTTATGGTAAACAGCACTGTGGGAATCTGATTCCATGCTGCCCAAGGTGCCATTTTACCTGGCGACTCCATTTTGTATAAATTCTAATTGGGTGAGAAAAGGCAACAAAATAGTCATGAGGGGAATTGGTGGAAAATAGTATATAAGCTTTGACATTTAAACAAAATGGTCACTAAGAATGTCAACCTTTTATTCATCTGTAAGATGGAAGACATATTCCATTCATATAAACTTTTTAATCCTCTGGTCCCATTAACCTGGTTTTGTAAGGGAGTGGTCTGAGATGATACCTACATGAGTCTGGAGGGTGTCCAGGTCACTTACCACCTTTAAAAGTGTGCGGAGTAAGAAAAATCAGGCAATTTCTCACTTTATGGCCCACAAAGTGTCGGTAGTATCATAGAGTGACCGATCAGCATTCTTAAGGGGTAAAGGGATTCACTTGAATGAAATTGGCATTCAGGATGGAGTGGAAAAAGCAATCATGTTGGAAAGTTAAAGAGATCATTCTTCCCTCCCGTAGGTTCTTTTCTCTGGAATGAAGTACACAAGTTGGTCCAAAATACCAGAGAAGACTGGGAAAGTGGGACTCAAAATGAGTCTGGGAAGACTGGGAAGGTGGGACTCAAAATGAGTCGGGGAATACTGGGAAGGTGGGACTCAAAATGAGTCTGGGAAGACTGGGAAGGAGGGACTCAAAACGAGTCTGGAGTTTTTAGTATAATCAGAGCAATTAGGTGGAGCTCACCATTCTGGTGGATTGCGGCTGGTGGCCGGTTCTAGATTGTACTTGTGTACATAATTCTCCCAGAATACAATTTACAGATTAAGCTCTTTATGCAGTCAATAAAGTGTAAGCACTTTAAATTATTGGATGTCAATAAAATTATTTATGTTTTTCATTTGTTTTCAGGTTGAGAAATGTTGTGGCCATTTTTATCCAAAAGAGATGCTGAACATTTCTGTGCTGTTATTTGGGGTAAAGAAAGTGCCTAGCTTTTTTGGGGGAGGGGGTCAGGATTTGTTTAATAAGAGGGGATCACTAGTCATACTGCTCTAGTTATGTAATCCTGCTTGTATCTGCAAAGATGCGTTTGTTTTACATAACAGAGGGAAATGTAACTGTCGCCACCCAAATTTCCATATAGAGCAGTAGCTTCATGCTCAGTCCACTGCCCATGTGAACTGTGTAGTGCTGCTGTTTTGCTGTGCAGCAAAAGAGGCAATACATGCAGAACCTTATACTGAATATATAAGACTCATTCAGTTTGATCCATAAATAACTACACCAAACAACATAATTCTTGCAACTCTTCCATAATCCTTCTCATATTGCTTTGTCATTATCTTTGTGATGTATTAGGTGACTTTTCAGCTATATCTGCATGATAAACATTTAAAATTTAGAGACTGTTCTGTGTGGAACATTCCCACGGCAGCAACACAATACAAAGGTAGCAACTTCTACACGTCAGGCATCACACTGTGGCCCTCTCGCATGCTGCTGAACTAGACATATGCAGTTGCTGCACATCATTAGTATTATCGGACACTGCATACTCCCTTGACAAGAGCTAATTGTATTTGTAAAAAAAAAAAAAGACTTTTCCATATCTAGCTGAAAGGCCTAAATCTGTAATTCCAGAGGAGGAGGCCTTATTGATGCTAAAAATACACTGCATTCTGATTTGTCAAACAGGATACTGCTAGGGCGCTAAAGGTAGGAGATGTGAAACTTCATACAAAAAAACTAGCATAGAAATATTGGGCCCAATGTATTGATCAAATATTTTTCACTGTCTAAAGGCACAATATAATTTTTCAGTGATTGATTAACTTTACAGTTTCTTCTGATGTATACTCTGTTTGCAGCCCAGTTTACTGCCACATTTCCAAGTATCCAGTATACTATCCTTGTCTTGTAAGCAAAAATATAAGACAATCTGGAGTCTCTAAAGTGGTGTTCCAGACCAATAAAGGAAAAAAATCAGATTTGTTTTTTGTCCCATGTGATAGTTCCTGCTTGGCAATGGTTTCTCCATCAATAAAACACTGGAGGCCTTATTCTAGATGAGGAAGAAAGCTGACCTGGCGGTTTTCTCCTCTTAACTCATATTGTGTTCAATGGGAGCAAACAGAAGAGCCCAGTTAGCTTTTTTCCCTTTCTGCTATAAACATGATTTTTACCTTTTCCTTTTACCCCATGTTTACCTGCCCTGAACTAAATTACTTACTTCCTTTCCTAAAACAAACATTGTTATGAATTTACAAAAAGTGCCATTAAATGTTTAGTTTTTTTGTTTCTTAAAACCGAATAATAGTGTATGGGTCACTCACTGTAAAATTTAATCTGTGTGCTGAGTTAATACTTGTATTTTAAGCAGTATTTTGTAAACATAACAATATAAAATGTATTGGCAGATAGACTCATTCATTTTATTTCTGTACTCTCCCCCATTATTGTGTTGAACCCTTTTATTTGTTTAAATGTTTCTATCATATCTACGGAAGCCCAGAGAGGCCATGTATTTTTTTTCTCGAGAAAACAATTTGTTATATTGAGAAAACAAGCTGTTACATTGAGATAATAAGTCAGAAATAATAATACATGGCCTCTCTGGGCTTCCGTACATTTTCTAATTTTTTTTCAAAAACAAGTTGAGATCACTAAGACTTTCCTGATCATTTTTATCTTTTAAATTATGGACCATTTTAGGAGCCCTTCTCTGTACTCTCTCTAGAGTATGTATGTCCTCTGGAGATGTTGCCTTTTGTACTAACTCTCGATACTGCTAGTGCTACTGATAATGTCTCTACCTATGCACATGTGTGGTTTGGTGTCTGTAGTGAGAGTTAAGTACATATTACCTGTGGTGAGAATTAACCAAGTAAACAATAATTAAAAACTAAAAGGGTTAACTCATGTAATAATTACGATCAGTTGTGTGCATCTCTTTTAATCCGATATAATAATATGGGGTGTGGGTTAAACACTGAACACCAGTGCCATTTCATACAGACAGAGTAGTTTATTAACGAATGACATGAGACTATAATTAGAACAGACATGTATCCATCATGTTAAACCCAGTTCAATACAGTAATATACAAACTAATTGGTAGAGATGCTCATTCTTCATCTGTTGTATTGATCCTTAGCAAAGCAAACAAATGGCATGAACAAAAGCATTTTCCAATTAAGTCTCACGAGACATAAACAAAACCACAACCAAATTATCAAAGAGTCATCATTTTTTCCCCAGGCAGTAGTATCAGTTTGCAGTGTGTATTCCTATAGTAATGAAGTAAACCCATTTATCAGTATTGTAACCACTCATCCAGTATTGCTCCAGCAGGCCAGTAAAAAAAGTGGCTTGGGGCCAATTTTAAGTCTAAGGATGCAATAGCAAAGTTGGTGGGTGAGGGGGGGTTAAGAAAAGATGGAAAGACTATTTATAACTTTACTAGAGGAAATAGTGCATTAATATATTCTAGGAGCTCCTGCTGAGGAGTATGTATATCGGTATCTTCAACATTTTGTTAGGACTTTTTTTGCTGTCTTTAAATTAGTCAAGCAGAGATATCCAAATTGATCCATTATAGGAATTTTTCCTGCCACTGCCTATGCCATTTCAGCCTGCTATACCGTCATGTTTACCTCTCCCAAGGTTTTGACTCCCAGTTTTTTAACTGTAAAAAAAAAAAAGATCTTATTTATCAAGTTAAAAGTAGAGAAATACTGAGGCCAAGTGCCTATGAGTAAACGTTACAACACGCGAAACGCGTAAGGTGTGGTCTTCCTTAACCCTGTTCCTAAGTGTGTGTCTTTTTTATGGTCTGTTTTGCACGGAATAAAGCACTTTTTCACCTACCTGGATCGGAGAGTGGAGTGCGCATTTTTCCTTCATTTGTACAAATCGCCATAGAAACCAATTAAATGTTTCTTCTGATTGCTGCACTTGTAGCCATAGAATTGCCCAGTTTTACCTTTATAGATATAACCTTGTGTTATATTTAAGTTTTGTTTAAAGGATAACTATGTTGTGAAGAGCTTGAGTAGATTTCCATGAAAGATTGAATCTTTCCGACTATATTCAATGTACTGCAAACTGTAGTGACTGTGGTCATGCAGGTGCATCTGTAACAGTGGTCTTTAACCTGCTGAGTTCCGGAAGAGTATGGCATGGATTCTAAAGTATTGTGTTGCTCAACTCTTACAGAGTTCAAGGGGTTAATCATTCTGTGTGTCAGCGGTAAGGATTTAGAGCAGAAACTGAACTAAATAATTATTGATTGCCAAGTGCTGTGACACCACAGAAAGGTGTTAGAAAATAGAAAATGAAAGAGTGATCTGTTGGCTTTAGGTTCTTAAGACAATGCTGGTTTATAAGGCTCGTGAAATTCTGTCGTTAGCATCAATAAATACACTTAAATTACTGTACTGGCTCTCTGGTTTTGTTTACCAAGCAGATGAGGTTTGTATGCAGTAACATCCTCCCAGCCATCATTCATAAACTTCCCTGTCACAGCTCCGAGCTCTGCAACTTAAAATCTGCCTTTTCTCAGGATAATAAAACTGTCCGGAGCAGTTTACCAGAGATGTAAATTTACGTTTTTAATTTGCCAGTGTGAGCCAAAGAGAGTAATGTTGGCTCTTGGGGAGGAGGTGTTCAGAGGGTTTAATCTCTTCATTGCTAGGTAATGCTATACATCAGGCAAGATTTGTGAAACATGACCAAGGTAGGCAACCTCTGGCTGTGGACTACAGTTCCTCCTGATGTTTAGCCACACTGTCGGGACTAGAACCTGGGAGCATAGCGCAGGTATGAATAACAGAAGGCACAGCTGAGGATGCGAGGCAGGAACAGGCGGGAACCGTTTGGAGAAAGGAGAGTGGATGTAGAAAAACCAAAATGAGGTACCAAAGGGGTTAGGCAGAAGCAGAGTCAGTCCAAATGGTCGGGGCAGGTAGACTAGGATCTTAAGCGGAGAGAGGGAGGCCAAGGTCGGGATTCGAGAGGGTAACACAGTCCAGAACACAAGCAGGGGTCAGAAGCTGGGAGATCCAAAAGTAGTTGTAGGGTAGGGACTAGAATGGCACTTGAACAAATAGGGGGAGCTGCACCTAGCTTGAAAACAAGCAAGCACTGACTGAACAGTGCTAGCTCAATTTATAGTATGTCAGTGCTCTGTCTCCTCCCCTCTCCCCTTAGGGAATAGCCGTCCCCCGGTGTAGCCAGCACAGGACTGGGAGGAGGGTTCTGCCTCCTCACTCCCCTCCGTGCTCTCCAATAGGAGCGCACGGCCGGGTATGAAGCCACGCCCCCTTCCCTCCGTCGCACTCTGGCACTAGCAAGGCACGAGGAGTGCCAAACTTGAGGCTGGGAATGCCTCAAACTTGAGGCCCCCGTGATGTAATAGTTATATTACCCTCTTATTCAATGCAAGTCTATGGTCAGAATTATGTGTCCCCAGCCCCAAAGATACTAGTGTTGCAAATATCACTGTGGATTGGCACCCAGAAACAATATATTTCACAAAATGGAGATGCCCAGTAACACTTGTTTAGTAAAATATTTTATTAGATCAACTCACATGACAAACAGAAATCAACCAGCTATGAGGGAACATGTTTCTATTAACACTACACACTTTGACACTGTTATTTGTTGAATGATAAGGGTTGCTACCTTGTCTTTATAAAATACTGGCCATGCTGTTACCTTTATAGACTTAACATTGACCTCAAGCCAATTTTCTACCAGCCTGTTGGGTAGCAACCCAATCTTTGATTTACATATCATTTAACTGACAGAATATCATCTTTCATAATGTCAGATGAGATGATGTGCAAAACCTAGACATTAACTATTCTCAAACAGGAATGCTAAAAAACCTGGACAAAATCCCCCTGTTGATTACTCTGGTAATCAAGTTCATTCTGGTAAACCCTGTTTTCATCAGCAAGAATCTTGAATCCACCAATGCGGGAACTGCTTCACTGAGCCACCATACTTGATACTTCCTTCCCTCCAGGAAGTACAGCTGTAGTTTGGATGCCAGTTGTAAGGTGGGAGGCAACCGTAGAGGACCAAGGCTCCTGAGCAGGTAACTATGGGGATGGGGCTTGTGAGTCCTGCAGTGCTGCTGTAACACCAGTCTGCTCCTCTACACATGTATATCTTGGGAAGGAGATGAAAGCAGGGTTGCAAGAGAAAAAGGAATTAGAAACCAATAGGAAACCAATTGAGTTTTGCACTTATTGAAGTATCTGAACATCTATTTTGCAGTTGTTACTTTTGTGATGAACAATTCAACATATCTATGTGTGTACTAAATGTACCTGCAAGTGTGTTTGTATCAGTGGTCTCTTCAGATCCACTGCCAGTTGCTGGCCATGAAGTTGCAGATCACCTTCTCATAATCATTGAGGTTGTATGACCACACCTGTTGGTCTTGCCTTTTTTTTATCACCTTCAGCACCTGTCTCCTGATATCTGAGTTATGCGTGTCATCATGCAGGCATGTGGCCTTCTCACACTTCATTCAGGTAACAAATGTGTATGTTATGTATGGCATAAGATGTAGGGCCATGATGTATGAGTATTGTGATGTTGCTTACCTTTTCATAACAACAGCTATTGATCTCAATTGCATTCCAGCTGTGTTGACATGATTGGTTATCCCATTCCGGAGGCTATTTCTCATCCTCTGGCTGGTGTTTCTGGTTGTCACCACAATTACCTCATGTTAAACGTTGAACAATGATATAATTAATGCTGTATTTTCCTCAAAAGTGATTTTCTTGGCGGCTTTCACTATTACATTAAACTCATTTTGCTAGTCACACAAATACTGCAGCTAGAATTTGAATGTGTTCTTGAATTTAGCATTGTAATATTCTGTATTCATGTTGTATTTATTCTCACGACTTGTACTCTGTACTTACCAGTTATTGGCTTCGTGCAGTTTTCAACTTTCTTTTGGTTTGATTTGGTTATATTTAGAGGATTTTAATCTATTTTTTCTTTGAAAGAATTCCCCATTAGGAAATAATAGGGATTTTGAGGCTACCACTTTGGTTCAGTGCATTTTAGACATGTTTCAGCTGCATTCAGTTTCGGCAGATATCAATGTGAAACTGGTTATGATTTCTGAATTATGAACATATTCAGGGACACATCAGGGAAGCCTGCTTAGCTTGATATTTGGATGCCGATGTGCCACCAATGTAGTCCAAATCCTTCTGCAATTTGAGGCACCATTTCAGTGTAGATTATTGGCACATCTAGGGGCTAGAGGTGGTCTTTATCTGATTCTAACAAATTCATAGATGCTTGTTTACAATTAGCCCAATTAACCATGCATGTAACCTAAATAGAAAACTGCAAATCTAAAAAAGACATATATCATATTGCTTTGCTTTTTTTGGGCAGCCTCTGTGTTTCTTTATATGTAAGTTTAAGTCAAACCCTCTTTTCCTTGGGTAGAATTCAGAGGTTTCTTGTACTCATTTATTATAGATTTATGTAATTTATCTTTTTTTGTATTACAGACAAAAATAGCCAGAGTACTTGGCAAATCAGTATGCCCATTACTATGCCAACCATGGCTCTAATTGCCAGGGTTTTTTTTCCTCTCTTATTTTTGCTGTATTTTTTGTTTGGTGGTGGTAAATATGGACTGTAAATCCTTAAATAGCACCAATTACAGACCCATGTATGTGGCAATTCTAAAGCTTATCCAGACTTTTCAATGTTGTGTGCAGATGAGGGCAGCTTTAACTCCCAAGGTGATTCTTTGGTAGCTTTAGATGCTACAATATTCTACATACTGAGTTTCAAGATTTGAAAACTCTGGGGATGACTGTGACCTTAACTCCCAGATCATTGTGACAGAACTGAGTCTCCACAAGTGATTGTAGAGGAACAGGACAGTGAATGGAGTACATCCTTCTAAATGAATATGAATCATGATATTTGTTTGTACAGAACACTAACCAGGTATGCAGCGATATTGAACAATAGCCATTTAAAGGCTACTACATTTAAGTAAATAAAAAGCAAGGACAAGAGTTAGAGTCAGAGTTTTCATTTTTTTAATGGGCAGGAGCCTCTTGTCCCATCTTCCTTGCTACAGCACCGTTGCACATTAATTACAGCAAAAAAGAACAGCAGAGAGGCCACTGGTCTTAACAATTGACTGTGGTTTACTGTTACTATTATTATGTTTGTGATAACCTCCAATGTGGAATAGAAAGAGCATCACAGGAAAATGTTCATATCAAGTTTTCCATATTAGGATTTGCTGCAATTTAGTATTCAATGGTCTTATGGGAGGTACAGTCTTATACACAAATGTCTGTTGACTCATAGTGAGTAAGGAGCAAAAATAGCAAACTGAAGATCTCCGGAAGGATATTTTACAAGAGTCCCAGGTGCAGAGGGACATGCCGAATTTGGGATCCGTGTCCCATGAAGCTGCTTTGGTACTTTCTGGGGACACAGGAAATGTAATGTTTATTCTAAATCATCTATTGGTCTTACCTATGAGATTGTGTAAAAATGCAACCTCAGGTAATCATTGTAATTAAGGTTCCTTCTTGATGTTGGACACCATGGTTTAAGGCAGGGGTAGGCGAACTGCGGCTCTCCAGCTGTTCCAAGACTCCCATAATGCTCTTTCAGCTAAGAGGCTGGCGGACGAGTATGGGAGATGTAGTCTTGGAACAGCTGGAGAGCCGCAGTTTTCCTACCCCTGGTTTAAGGGATACCATATGCTAAATATTTTTTACAGAAGGCATAGCACAATATTCGAATACCAAGATTTTAAACCAATACATAGAAATACAAGTTTACAATTGTTCTGTCTCCTGTTCGTGATATTGCCTTGTGGCACTACATGCAAATTGCCTATCCTCTGTTGTAATTCCCAGACCTTTGGTGCCACAAATCTATGTGATAAACAAGAGAAAGCACAGACACCTTACAAAAAATTATTTAGAGCTACTTATTTTGCTCATCACTCTTTAACTCAATGTATAGATGTTGTGTTATGCCCTATATTTTATTGTACATATCATTTAGTAGACAGAAGCTCCTTTAACTTGTCCACAGACCATTTGACTAGGTGTCCAGCACAGCTAGAGTTAAATCTGCCACAGTATCCTGGAACCAATTAATCACCCTGGATGGTAAATCAGAGGATGAAATGTATTGTTTAAAGCAGACACTGCCTGATACTATCAGTAAATAATCCTGTTAGAAAGCAAGAGTCCCTTTTTGTCTCTCTCCAAATGTTTCATATATAAACTGGGAAATAGCAGATATTAGAACACTGGGGCTCTGTGGTTTATGTTTATTCAGTTATTCAGATGGCTTTCTAGGCGGTAGTTACTAGATTTCGATTTGTACATAATGGAAATGCACTTTGCTTCAGATGGGGTGACGAATTATCAGAATCAGAGGTAATGTAGAATTGGATTTTTTTGCTGCACTTGGATTGAATGTGATCTTTCTTTTCATCTGCAAATTCATTTTTTCTCTAATGCACACGCTTCTTGTGTTATCTGAGCTATGGTTCAGTGTTGTTCTTTTTTTTGTGGATAATAATATAGAGTATTTATAACTGCTGCTAGATGAAGCTGCTTCATTAATTTGTTCCCAGTACAGGAGGGTGTGTTATATAATGAAAAAGTGACTGAAATGCATGTCTATTCTTAGTTGACTGTCTAAGGGTGCACTCAGTAAAGGGATAATTGCAAAGAATTAAAACAGGAATTTCAAACTTAAGACCAAAGTAGCTGAGAAAAGATTGTCCCATTCAGCTGCACTGGAGGATTCCTCCAACTCGGCTACATTGGCTTATCGTTTGAAGTTCCCTTCAATCCTCTCTTTATTGAGTAGGTTCTTTATAGTTTGAGCTATTTACACCTACTTGTCTTTTGCTTTACAATGGGATTGATGGATTAGACTGGAGCAAGACTCCATCAGGTATCCCTTTCTCCTGCCTTATACATCATGGTACACGAATAATTCATAGAATTCAGAGGGGGTATCTATAGTAGAAACCTTGGGCTTGCATGCATGCATTATTACTATGGGGCAAGCATAAGGCACATCCCACTGTATCCATTACTTAGTTTTACTTTTATAACTTTGCCACAACATTGCTTTTTATATACAGGTTGCGTATTCCTTATCAAGAAATCCGTTATCCAAAATGATCTGTTATACACACATTTTTTAGGATTTTGCCACAAGTTGCAAATCACACACACACACACACACACACACACACACCCCTGTCAAAATGCAAGCGCAAAACAATGTATTCAGTGTCCAGCCCCTTGAAGCTGTGATATAGCCTTTCCATGCATGCTCAGATTCCCCCATGACCACAAAGGGCAATAAAATGGCACGTGTGCAGGTTCCCAACAATGTCTCAGTAAAAGTTATTTATTTGCTCTATAAAGTATTTGCATTAATACTACTGAATTTCATGAGTGCTGATAGGCTTTAATATATCTTATTGGTGTAAATGATGCATTATCCGAAATTACCCATTATCCAAAATACTTCTGGTGCCAAGCATTTTTGATAAGGGATACTCAACCTGATTATGAATTTTAGTGGAAAAAGGGATGTACACAATCCACTTACATATTTCTGAAGTTCCTCTAAGACCATGTCTGATAAACTATATGTATATACTTAGCCAATGGTTTGAACTGAAGGCAAACTGGCTACAACTTAAAAAATACTAAACCCCCACATTTATATAAATGAAAGGTCATTTCACCATATTTGAAATAATTTTTGAATGAAATATCAGCAAAATAGCAGAACATATCCCACAGTCTTTGACCAAAAAAAATAAAAAAGTGGTCCATTCGTCACATTCTTAATCTTTGTCACACAAGTATTTCAGTCACGCAAGCTGAGAAGAAATAAAGTATTTGGGAATGGGAATGAAAATGTGAACACATATGTAAATGCTAATATCAACAATTAGGAAGGATGACCGTGAAGCAGGAATTAATGAGAATATGAACTTCTATGTGTATGCTAATGTGGACAGGAAGAATGACAGTGATGTAAGTGGGAGCATGCAGACAATATGAAGAGGGGAGGAGTCAGAGCCTTACACAAGATATCAGCACTGTAGTTGAAGAAGGAGCGCAAAACTTGATGAATATTTATAGGTAAGCTGACTTTTCTAGCACATTAGACCAGGACAAAGGGTTATTATTTGGAGGACCTTTAAAATTGATTTTTTTTTTTTCAAGGCTTACATTTTCAATCATTATGTATGACTAAGTAGGTTTGTCAGAGTCGTGGCAAGATTAGTAAAAGTACAATACCTATGAATACTTCTGAATGTTCTCCCATTCTCTGGGAATCTAGAGGACAATATTTAAGACATGGAATGTACTTTGTTCCACTCATTCCCTTCTTAGCGCATCGCTCCCCTTCCTTTGCAAATCTCTTTCACCAATCCGTTATCTGCTGGAACTGCTTGTCAGTCGCTAATATAAGTAAGGAAATAGGTTTTAAATGGAAGACAAAGAAGCTACTGGCTGGAAAAAGACAGTTAAGACAATCACTTATCTTCCTCTTTAATTCTTAATTTGACTTTTCTAGAGCATAGAGTCATTGTGTCTGCATGGCTCATACCAAAGACTAACTAGCTTTTTATTAATCTGTAACAACCCTGAATATGCTGGAAAAGTCCCCAATGACAAGAAACTCTCAGTGGGCCTCCTCTTTTCCAATCGGAGACATCCTCTGTATTCAAATTAAGCCATCTGAGCCGCAATATACAGTAAGACAGCTAATGAATGTGTCTTCTGAATATCAAATATGCAATCAACTGCACCTCATTAACTTAACCATTCAAGCCATTAACAGCTAACAGAGCTTCTTGCTGACAAGAGAGCAATGAAATACTTATACTGCATTGTATAAAATGGGGACTGGACACTTAGATATAGAAGTGATTATCTTCTGTACGTTACAGAATGATTGCAACCTTAATTCCTTCCTATCCCAACAACTCTGATACTTCCCTGGATATTTATATTTTATTTTCCCCACATACTTTTGTCTCTCCCACATACTCTAAAGTGATAGTAAAGCCTTATGAAGTCCTACTTTAAAATCCACTGGAGGTGCTGTAAAGGCAATTTTAGTACCACTTTAGTACTAAACTGTAAAAATAAGCCTAATACATCTCACCTCCACAGGCTATGCTCAGGCAAAGTTCTATCTTACATAGAAGCATAGAATGTGTTTTCTAAATACTTTCATTAGTCCCTGACCTTACTTATATCTAGAATAGCCGTATGCCTTTCCAAGGAATGCTCCTGTACTGCGTACAATACTCCAAGTGAGGTCTCACCAGTGCTCTGTACAATGGCATGAGCACTTCCCTCTCTCTACTGCTAATACCTCTCCCTATACGACGAAGGCATTTTGTTTGTGTGATTTTGGGAAGCATTACAAGTGTGTTTGCTGCAGCACTTATATATGATTTAAGGAATTTAGAAGTGCCCTTTTTTAAAATGTCTTGTTAAAATACTGTAACCATGACATTTGATTAATCCAATTAACATCATATTCATAAGCTCTGATTGGTTCCAAGATATACTGCACTAGTAAAAAAAAAAAAAAGTTGAGAACTTTTATCTGATAGTTTTCAAAGAAAGGAAAGTATAGAAAATGGTCCAGGGATGTCAGGGGTGAACTGAGTAACGGACCACTTCATATGCATGTGTCCCTAAATCGAAGAGACAAACATGAATGTGAAGATCAGGTGGTACTATTACTTGATGGATGACTAAGTATGCAAATTTTTTTTTTTTTTTCCCCCATGGATGAATTTTAACACTTTGACAAGTTTGACATACACTGAATCATCTTCAACTCCGACCTGCCATCTTAGAAGCAAAGATACGCTGCATATGATTTATTTCCCAAAGATTATTGTTCCTTCTGAATTAAAACAATTGTTTTCTCTCCTGAACAACACATTGCAGATATATACACATTAATTATTACTTTTTAAGCGTGGGCGATGAATAGACATAATCAAGCATAGATAATAGGGTCTGTCTAATTGTACGCACAAAAGGTTATTCATCCAAAACTCTGCAGCATTTCCCTTAATGTCACTGGCTCAGCAACATGTATTTGAATGAAAAGATACAATTGAATGAGACTTCCAGAAATCACTGATTTAGACTAGATGGGAAGACCGATTCATGTATGGGATCAGGAGAAACAAAATGACCAATGTTTTATGTGTCAGATCTACTCATACAGTGCACATCCTCAGTGTGATGGCTATTTAATTTGCTGGTAGCAACTCATAATTATTTCCTTGCTCCTAAATATTACCTTAACCCTACTAGTTTATTGGATACTGTAGAGTGTTGCTCATGTGTCAAGGAATATAATATTCGACAGACTGAAGAGAGCAACAGCAGAACAACAGCAGAGCCAGTGCTAGCATTTTTGGTGGTACATGTTCCCTCTCTGCCATGTTCTGCTTGCAAAGATATCCTTGCTGCCCCACCACATCACCATGGAGCTGTCTTGTGTTGTGCAAAGGGATGCAGAGGCAATATGGTGTAGTTGAAAGGGATGTAGAGCAAGCTGGCTCTGTGGAAAGGGCTGTGGGGGTAATGTGGCACTGTAATAAGGGATGTAAGGACAGTCTGGTGTAGTGGAAAGATTATGCAAGCAAAGGGGACAAACTGGAGAGGATGGAGTGAAACAAATGCCTAGGGCAGCACAAAACCTAATATAGCACTGATCACCGGGTCTTTTTACTACACAGGACAGAAAAGGGGATCGAAAAATCCATCGTGAATTCCTGAATTGGAAATCAATGACCCAACTTTCTCTGCTATTTCTTGGTTTCTTTTATCCGCTCACCACAGTTCGCTATTTCATAAACAGACCCCGGTTAGTTCATGGCTTCTCAAATGCATTTAGGATCAATTCTCGTTTTTTTACCCTGCTTAACATATCCTTGAAATAATACTCACCGGGTACACGTTTTTAAATTAAAGGAAACTTATGGACGCTGCTTGATTAAAATTAGAATTTTCACATAATAAAACAAGCTCTAGACATGAGAGGAAACTGCAAGCTTAACCTTGATTTTACTGGTGTTCAGCAATTAGTGGAATTATTAAAGGCCAATTGGGGAATGCCAGCACAAATTAAAAAAGGTTAAAACAAAATAAAGAACTACTACATTATAAAATAAAAAAAAAAGAGAGAAAAGACTGTGATAAGGAATTCTGCATATGCCAGTAAAGGAGAAAAAGAGAGAGAAAGAAAAAAGAAAACTATAAACACCTGATCATCTATCAATAAACTTTGTTTTTTATGGCTTCATACAACACTTTTTGGACTCATTGAAAAAGGGATAAAAGAGTGCGCATATTGGCTTGCTGGATTTTTTGTTTCTTTATTGTCTATAAAGAGACTGTGTAATTGGAAGGTTAGGCAAGTTAGTGCAAGTGCTATAAAGTAATTGGAAATATAACAGGACTGGAAAAAAATGTATGTTTTAATTAAAATATGTATCTAAAAATATTTCACAAATATGTAAGTGAATACATAAATAATAAAACACAGTGCAATGAT
Source organism: Pelodytes ibericus (assembly GCA_036172795.1). Lineage (NCBI taxonomy): Eukaryota > Metazoa > Chordata > Amphibia > Anura > Pelodytidae > Pelodytes > Pelodytes ibericus. Next base: position 188,962,325 of record CM069858.1, on the reverse strand, counting down.
TAACCACTGTTGTGGCAGTCAATGAACTCTCGGATGGTGTACAAACAATCTCCAAATGTGCTGTGCCTTTATGTATTTAAATGTTTCTATCATATCCCCCCTGTTACTTCTTTCCTCCAAGCTTTACATGTTAAGATGCTTTAACCTTTCCTGGTAAGTTTTATCCTTCAACCCATGAACCAGTTTAGTAGCCCTTCTCTGAACTCTCTCAAAAGTATCAATATCCTTCTGGAGATACGGTCTCCAGTACTGCGTACAATACTCCAAGTGAGGTCTCACCAGTGCTCTGTACAATGGCATGAGCACTTCCCTCTTCCTACTGCTAATACCTCTCTCTATGCAACCAAGCATTCTGCTAGCATTTCCTGCTGCTCTATTGCATTGCCTACCTACCTTCAAGTCCTCTGAAATTATTACTCCTAAATCCCTTTCCTCAGATGTTGAGGTTAGGACTGTACCAAATAGTCTGTATTCTGCTTTTGGATTTTTATGCCCAAGGTACATAATCTTGCACTTGTCCACATTAAATGTCAGTTGCCACAGCTCTGACCATTTTTCTAGTTTAGCTAAATCATTTGCAATTTGGCTTATCCCTCCATGAATATCAACAAAAAGAAGAAATGTTTAAAAAAAAGTGTTTTTTTTTTTTAAATCCTGTGGCACAGGGCACTTGAGACAAATATCAATATTAAAAAACTTTAAAGTGCTAAACAACCACATCTGTACATAAGGGGATACACTTTAAATTCTTTATCTTTTTCTAACAATTCCGACATTTGGTTTCACTGCAAAGAAGAAGAGAGTATCTTTGTACACACTTAGTTGCAAAAAACAATTGGCTTAGTTTACCCAAACATCTAGTGAACATATTCTGTAGAACATTAAATAACAGTCGTAGGTTCCATTTAACAAGTATACATATGTAATTTAAAAATAGATTCACAATATTCATTATTCAAATGCCAAAAATTGAGTTTGTGTACTTGACTGGTCAAATTTTACTACTATGGCTAAAAGTGCAAATTAAGTCCCAAAGAAACAGTCACACTATTCTTGGGCCTCCTCTGAAGAAACCCCAAGGAAAAATGTGTTAGGCACCATCGCCCCATTCGGGGATCAATTGCCTGTTAAAATTGTTTGTAACAAAAAGCCATCCAAGAGCTTATTGGCTATAAAACTGTTGTTAAACTTTTCATTGTGTTTTATCATTCATGTATTCACATACATATTTGTGAAATGTTTTTTAGATACACATTTTTCTTATATTTCCAATTACTTTATAGCATTTTTACAAACTAGTCTTCCAATGCTTTTGATGTGTTTTGGTATGTTTCATGGACACACTTTTCACTTACCCTATTCTTTTTAAAGGAATTTAATTGAATGGATAAGTGTTAAGTTCATGAAACATGTTCTTTGCACTTTACTTAACATCTTTGAGGTGATGTCTTACACATAGAAATCAAGTTCCAACTAACTCCCTAGTCGGGTACTGGCCACAACTTTATTTTAAACATTTAACAACCATAATTAAACATAATCTGAACAGACTGCCAGCTCTAGGCTCTACATTTAATCTGTGACCATGAGTTCCAGCGGCAGAGTACATTCCTCCTTAATGAGACATTCTTCTTGCTAGAGGGGATGAACTGCGTCAAGCTGTGACCATCACTAAGATGAATAAACAGGAATACCAAGTGGAAGGACTTATGAACAAGGAAGAACTACTTATGGGTGGAAGGTGACATCCTCTTGCCATTCCTGTGTATTCAGAAATCTAAGACATTTACATTCTACAACCAATTCTAGTAATTTGTCATAGCTCCGCAATCTAAAACCACCTTTTTCTAGAAGATGTCTCCACAATTTTAGGTTGCAGACACACCATTCTATAGCAGCTGTGCTTATTTCACGCAGCTCTTCTCAGATCGTCTACGCAGCAACCTTATTTCGGTATTTATCAGTCTAGTTAAATGCATAATGTTACGAATATACTGACTTTATGGCAGCGGGGAATATGTCGGTGTGTTATGAATTAAATATACTAATAACCTCAGTTCGAACATTTCATATTTAATGGTGACCCAGTGAGCATTTCTTCATTTTGTGAGTACAACCATTACGAGGAAAATTAGATTCTGCCAATTTATCACTATGTAGCAAAAACAGATTTTCCTTTTTGTTGATGGGGAAATAATACATTTAGAAAGGGAGAGAGAGGTGTGCAATATTTCTGTCGTGGGCTGAACAGTCTGTGTTGCCAGGAAGTATAATTGATCGCGTCTGCGGAGAAGTTCTCTTGGGTTATGTACGCTGCTGCTTGTCTTAATACGTTTCACTTTAAGTTTGCAGCTGAACCAGTCATAAATACTGGACATTTAAATGTAACTTTCCGAGTCTGTGTTCTCCTACGACTGCTTAGTATGCCTCTAGCATTCCGATCTGACTGCAGATTTGGATTCACATTTTTGCAATATCTGGCAGTTCCCAGTGTGGTAGTCTTGGGTCTCAGTAAAAGTTACAGAAGGTTATTGGATTTAAGGATAGAAAAATGAGGTGTGTAATGTTAAGGGACCTGTAATGAAGATAGAAAGAAAAGATAAATGACTCTGAGAAGGCAATATCTAGATATTGTGCCGTGATAAGCAGAGGTTGGCTAGGAGTTTAGTTGCTGTGTAAATACACTTACTGGGTAGACTGTGTGCATTAAAATGTTAGATTGACACATTTGGACGGTTTTATACTTACAGCTGAGGATCTGTAATGAAAATGATTGATGTTTTGAAGAGTTCAAAGAGTTTTCTCAACCAAAGTTATATTATTCATAAATATGTAGTATCATGGAAAAAGATCTGACAGCATATCAAATCCACTGGGTCAGTACTGTACCTTATTTTGTTATGTAGTATTGTAGATATCCAAACTACTTTAGTGGCTACTTTATAAGACCAACTTTTTTAGTCTGATTACAACAACTTTAAGTAGGTTTAGTTCATTCTGGAGGTGATAGAAAGCTGGCAGTTAATTACCGAAGAATACTTGGATGGACTCTGTTATATCTCTGTTGGAGATGCGTGAGCACTTGGGACTTTGCCAAGCTTTATACAAAGTCTTCTGCTGGATGTAGTTACAGTGATACAATCTCAAAACTGTCTAGTTGTGTTGCCCATCTCACATATTTTCAGTTTTCCTAGAAAAACAGCCATTGGGGAGGTATAGTTTGTAAGAAGCATGCCATCCAGGGGTACTCATGCCATCCAGGGGTACCCAGGCCATACTGCAATCCCTATAAACAAACAATACAGTATACTGCGCCAATAACTGTGATGGAGTAAGCTAGCACTTGTGCACAGCTAGTGTCTCACTCCTAGCAAACCAGTGAAAACAAATACAATAAAGTGAACATGTGCGCTAGTGACCAACACTAGAAAAAAAAAAGAGCATTACCCTTTTCTATGAGACGAAATGCTCAGATATTATGCAAAGGGAAAAAAAACAAAAACAATAATAGTGTAGTATATTAGTGCAATGATATAATAGTGCAAAGTGCATAAATGGTACACTCACATTTACATGAGCAATACCCTGCTCAAGATAAACAGCGTGGGTGAGCTCAGATAAGAGCAGGTAGATCTTGTAAACCAGCTCCAGAGGCAGCCCAGATATCCAGATCACATGGGAAGGAGAAGGCAGGATTGCACAAGTAAGTATTTTAATATATAAGCAATAAAACCAACAAACAGTAAGATCTTACATTAAAAATGTTTTAAAAGTCCCAGATGCTTGTCCATAAAACCAATAGTGTTGTCTGTGCACTCCTCTCCTCTCACACAACGCGTTTCCCCTCTTGTTGAGGCTTTTTCAAATATCCCATGTGATCCTCTGGAGCTGGTTTACAAGATCTACCTGCTCTTATCTGAGCTCACCCACGCTGTTTATCTTGAGCAGGGTATTGCTCATGTAAATGTGAGTGTACCATTTATGCACTTTGCACTATTATATCATTGCACTAATATACTACACTATTATTGTTTTTGTTTTTTTTCCCTTTGCATAATATCTGAGCATTTCGTCTCATAGAAAAGGGTAATGCTCTTTTTTTTTTCTAGTGTTGGTCACTAGCGCACATGTTCACTTTATTGTATTTGTTCATACTGCAATCCCTGCAGTTGAAAGATCAAATTAACGTCAGCATGTAGGAGAGTGGGGCACTATGTACCCAGAGAGTCTATGTAGAAGAGAAGAAAGTGATGTCAGGGTGAAGAGGGCTACTGAGTACTAAAAGATGCATTATAAATGAGGGAGATGAGGATTTGGGACACATAGGGTGAGGGTGTGGACTGTAAATGAAAGATTGGAAAGTAGCCATGGAAGAGGAAAGGGGAATATGAATGATATGGAAACATAGAAAAAAAACCTAGCAGCCCTTCTCTGAACTCTCTTCAAAGAATCGATATGTTTCTGGAGGTGCAATGTCCAGTATTACGTACAATAGTCAGAGGGTGGTCCCAACGGTGCTCCTTCCTTCTACTGCTTACACCTCTCCCTATACATCCAAGCATGTTGCAAAATGTTCATGCTGCCCTATTTCATTCTCTATCTACCTTTAATTTTCCTTTTAATTATAGTCCCCTGAAATAATTACCTCAAAAATCCCTTTCTTCAGATGTATCAAATATTCTATATTCTGTCCCTGGGTTTTATGTCAAAGGTCCCTTTCCTTCATTTTTCATGTGTAAAATCTGAACAAAAATATTAATTGAGGCAGACAGCTAGACCTTTATCCTCTTCCAAGTACCGTGCTTCTTTTGTTTCCAATCTAACTAATCCTTGTTTTACTTTCATGTATGTATCTAAGGAGGAGGATCTATAAAGAACATTTGATAATGGAAATACATAAACAAATAAATATTCTCAGGTGAAAAAAATTATTTTAGTCAACATAAGTGCTTATGTTATGCGACAACATCTGTATTGACCCAAAAACTACTATCCACTGCCTGAAATCTTATTTAGCATTTTAGAAAGTAGCATGGTATTAGTCGCTCCTGGCTGTCATCCTCATTAGTTGTGCAAAATCCCAGTGAATCTTTTCCCAGGATTATCAGAAAGACATGAAAAACAACACTGCACAAGATGAAATGTGAGATTAATTTATTAAGATTTCAGTACTTCTTCAACTTCCCTACAACCTCCCATATTTCATTATAGACCCCCTGTCTTAAACTGTAAGAGTCATTACTCACCACTTGACAGTGTGTATTGAAATGAAGGCATTGCTAGCCATGTGTTAACAGATTCTCTCAATACGCAGCTACGGCCGTTATATTTTACAGTTCAGTACTGAAGCAGTCTGGAGCTATCCCAGAGAGGGGGATTAATGCAGCAAATACAGGCAGATGGAATGGGCTTTCAGAGCAGTGGGTGAATGAAGACTTAGCCTCCTTCGTAAAGGGTGAGAGGTTGAAATATATGCAGCAGAGAAGTAGAACAGGAGGTAGACAATCTGTGAAAGAGAACTTGGCAAAGAAACAAGGTATTTGAAGCATGCACAACATTTTAGTATGTATGACCTTGCATTCATGCCCTCCGGTCTTGTGGAAAGTAAGAAAAGCATGTGAAAGCGTTGTATCCACATGGATCACCATGTGTGTCACTGGTACCACACTACCACTCGATTGTAAGCTGGCTCCTGTATCGATCTGTCGTCTAATGTAGTGTATAACTCCCTCAATTGTTGCTTGAGTTGTCAGCACATTATAATTAAATGTAATATACAATGTTGATGTCACAGAAATTAAGGAAATTCTTCTCCTGTTCTCCCTTTATATGATAAGAATCTGTTCATATTACTCAATGTAATGGTGCAATTATTATGGCCCTTTGTCAACCAGAAAGGCCTTGACAGGCGTGGATATCTACATATCACCTTATTGCTTGATATGGAAATGAACTAATTTCAACTGAAAATGTGTAATTCACATATCAAACCACAATCACAAGTATTCCGCATGTTCTCCTTCCAATTGCATATGAGATTGATCCCTGCTGGACTACAGGCTGACATTGTCCTGAAGATCAGCTCTGTAATGTTACATTACACCATAAGCTCACAATACACAGTAGCAGATAGTCCTCTGCCCATTAATCATTTTGCTAGTCTGGTTAGGGGGGCTCTTCCCCAAACAACCTAGTGTTAAATTAAACTAAAATTACAGTGACTGCTAGATTTTTTCAGGGAGGGGGAAAGGGAATAATCCCATACTCTCATGTATAATGTATATATCATTGTCTATATTCATCCAATTTGGTTCGTATAACTTTAACTACTTCCCCATTTTCTTTGTACTCCAATTCCTTCACCTATTTTGTCTGTATGTGAAAAAAAATCAATACAAAGTTATGTATATATAATGATACCTCACTATAGCGTATCTGTTTTAGCCGTAATTCAAGTTTTATGAAATAAATCACGCTATTTTTCTGCCAAATGAATTCATCTTGAATAACTTGTTTGAAGTGCAGAAAATAAGAAACTGTGGATCTATTTTTCCTTTTTTTCTCATAACAATTATTAGAGTTTTTTTTTTTTATCATTGGTTTCATCTTCTCTAAAATCCAAGCCTTTCTTTGATAGTTCAGGATGAAAAAGTATCTGCCTTTTACAGTTCACTGATAAGCCCCACGAGTCATCCTTTTTTTTGTTTTGTTTCACTTGGTCCTGAGTGGAGACTTAGGTAACGCAAGCACAGTATTGAGGCCCTTGAGTAACGCTTGGGCTTGAATGAAACATAACATTGAAATCAAAGGCAACAGGTGTCTGTGATCTGCTTTTATAGCATGATTAGTGCAGTAAGTCCAGTGGGACACAGTATGGTACTATCTTTGCAATATGCAGGGAGATGGGGCACATTCCACTCTCTTCTTTGTTAGATTCAACACACAGGTCTTTTAATACAGGATTGGAAGCTTTATTAAACTCTTCTTCATTCCAAGTCCTTTAATCATTGATTCATTCCATGATTACAAGAAATACAGCTGTTGTCACCTTTCGTTTTTAAACATTTTTCCAACAATCAGAGAACTTTTACATTTGACACTATGTTCTTCTATCTATATTTGATATTGATCCTCAAGCAGGATTCATGTTTCAAGGATCACTTAAATAATTTGCTATCCCAAAGCTTTTGATGTAAAAACAGCCTTAGAAAAACCTAAAGTAAAGGTAGAATGGCATTCCCGTCATCCATCACAACAAGTTGCCTACAGCTTATGAGGTACACAGTAGTCAACTGAGCACCAACCAACATAATCTAGATTTGAGATGCTTGATCACCAGCATAGACAGTTAAATGGTATACTTTATGCCATCAGAAATTCTAACATATGCATAGATGTTTTTTTAATGTATACTTTACCATTAAACTTTGGAAAAGAAACTCTATGGCATACATGCATATCTACCAACATACAAAATGGCTGCTGTTGTTCTCCCACAACGTTTTCTATGTTGTTCATAAACGTTGAGGGACGCCAATTTCACCATTTAGGACAATCAGATGTGGCCAGATATGTTTGGGTCGCCATGTTGGTGGGTTTGGGGGGTTCTGTTGGAGATGGCAGTAGACACCTTCACTTACAACCCTAAATGCTCCCCCCCCCCAGGTTTTGGACCAGTGATATGCCCCTAGCCCCAATTAAAAAAAAATGGCCCCTGCCCCCACTCCTTGTGCCGGGGGCTGACCAAATGCCCCTGGCATAACACATAAATAAAGCAAATAAAACTTACCCTCTATCCCTACCTTACCCGGAAAAGGAAGGACAATCACAAATTAGACCACAATACCTGAAACAAACAGCCTTTGAGTGCCATGAGGGTGGGTTGTGAGAATTGTGACCTGTCAATAAAATATTACCTGTACCCAGGTGCCAGCTGAAATCAGTGGTGCTCTGGAACCTCATCTTCCAGCCCATCAAAAGGGGCCACCCAAAAAACCAAAAACAATAATCCACCTGCCTCTTAAAAAAAAAAACACACGCCACCACTCCTCACAGGAGAGCGGACTGGTAATGAAATACCAACCCAATACATATAATTGATAACTTGTAACAATTATTGCTCAAGTATTGTTTCACTACATATCACAGCGGTGGAGGATGCATTCAAATACACTGGGCTTTTTGTCACTTCTAATTATAAAGATAATATTGTGTTGCTTTTAAGTTTTATGTCTGATACTATTAAAAACCATTTTACATATACTGGGTTATCCCAATATTTCCATATGCAACAAGATGTTAGTTATATGAATCTCAAGGTTATAATAATTCTAAATCTACTAATATCATATATGGACAGTCAATGATGTGTGAATAGTGTAACTATGCATTCAGTGACACAGCTGGGTTGCCACATGATATCAAACATAGCTGCATATAAGTAAACTGGTTCTTCTACCAACTCTATCAACTGTCCCATTCTGTTGGAGATCAATTCACTGAATCATGGAAACAAAGTTTACATTTCAGCTCCATTAACTTTACGGCATCCTATCTTAGAAATCAGGCGGATGTTGTGTGTAGTGCTCTAAGCGCATGCACAGACCGTTAAAAGCCATTTAATGTCATATTTAGCACACAGAGTCAGAATGCTGTGCTGCATCGCCTACAGGTAAATCTGCATTGATCCAGTGAAACAATGGTTTCTCCCGCCAAGTCAGATAGCGCTGCTTAGTGTGTGGGCAGAGTTATATTTTAACCATTCCCCAAAAAATCACTATAGTTAATGAATATGGATATTTTTTTTTAAAATGTTAATATGTTACTAGAGTTGTCAAACAAATTGCAATATCCACACCACAGAGCCATCTCTGTTACTGTTTTACCTGCCCTCTTAAGACACCGTGAGCTGCATTACTGCAGTCCACATATTGACAGAATAATATGATTTTCCCTACACAACAAAGTCACTACAGTCTGGCAGCTGTCACCTTGTCTCACAAAGTGAATTGCCTGAAATAGCTTCTGTATACCGGCTCACAATGCTCATCTTCTGTCATGACAACAATATTTATTTATTTTATTTTCTTTAACCTGTGTATTGCTTTATTCCAAGGAATCATTAATTAACTAAAAAAGCCACCCTGTGCTTCTCATGAAATCTTCGGATTCTATTTATTAGAATAAAGGTCAAGAAAATGAAATGATAATAGCTTCGGGAAGGTGCCAGATAATTGGGAAAAATGTATAAAACATACAATTCTTTGTTATTAAGAAGAGATTGTCTGTAGTTTTGGAAGATGAATATAAGCGAAATGTACTAATTAAATTTAGAAAAGCCAGTTAAGAGAGAATTTTAGGCAGAAAAATATATATTATGGAGCAAAATTTAAAAAGCAAATGCCTAATTTGTTTTAAGGTCTTATTTTTCCTTGTTGATTCTGGATGTCATGTGCTCTCATTCCCCAGGTTGCTATTGGTTGAGAGGTGTAATGAATTTTAAAATCCCCAGATTGTCCAATTATAATAAATGCTGATCTTGCATAATGTGTACTTTCATTGTCACCTGTGAGCTAGGATAAAGAGAAGCCTTGTGTTAATATAGAGATACTACACAGGCATGTATGGGAACTTTAGGACACAGTATTTCACTACCACTCCATATTTGGATGTTAACCCCTTCGCGACCTTATGACGAGTTAACTCGTCATAAGAGCCGCTGCGTAAGCGACCATATGATGAGTTAACTCGCCACGTAGTTAAGCTAGTGGTACACTCTGTGCGCACCGCCAGCCGGTCTGAAACGGGTTCAGGACTCTGCCTCGCACCCGATCAACCCAATCAATGCATTTCCAGGCATGTGATCGCGGTGATCACTTGATCACCATGATAACTTGCAAATTAGATGGCAAAGTCAATGTGTTCACACATTAACTTTGCCTCTAAATCACTCTCCGTGCTTCACATACTTATGGTGAAGCACAGAGCGTGATCTGCATGATAAAAAATAAACATTTCCTGTTAAAAAAAAACAAAAGTTAACCCTTTCCTTGCTGATCACAGTTTGTTAGTGTGATCAGTTTCCTTCCTACTTTATGGCCCTCATTTTGTTTTTTTTTCCCAACCTTTTTTTATTTTTGCAATTGTAAAGTTTTTTTTTAATTAATTCATTATTTTATTGTAATATATTTAATAAATTACAGTTAACCCCTCTCGTGCCCATACTGTGATTATAATGGCTCTGACTAGTAACATCACATTGGTCAGTTTTTTTTTCTTTTTTCTTTGGTGGGGGGGGGGTGGTAACTTAACAATTGGTTTTTTATTAGTTAATTAGTTGCGATAAGTGGGTTAGTGTTGTACTACTTATGTAGATTATTATTGGGAAAATAATGGGGGGGGAGGATTTCCCCAAATTTTCCCATTTTATAGGTATTTCTTAATACTAAATTGTAGATTATTTTTATGTATAGGGTATCAGAAGAAAGCTCTGACTGTCCTTTAAAAAAACAAAATATAAATTTGATGGAGAGGAAAATTACATTTAAATCACATATCAAAAATTTTAAAATACCACTGGTCATTGGCCCAGAAAATCCTTGGTCCTTAAGGGGTTAAAGGGATTGGTCAAAAAAAGAGGAAGGTCTTCATCTTGACAAGGGGTGTGACCAGCTTCTTGCAGAATGGGAATTTGGGACTATATCAAGCTGAAATAGAGCAGGACATGAGGAGTTAAATATCACTACCAATACCCAGATATTTCTAGAGTACCCCCAGAGAACCAACAGTGAACTAAACTCCAATATGTTGACAAACATGTTGCTAAAAGTCAGGACAAATTGCCAAACATAGTAATGTTGGCTGAAAAAGACATACGTCCATTAGGTTCAACCCTTCTGCCAATCCTCCTTGCTTTTGATCTAAGGTACATGGTGATTCAATGATCACCAAGCAATCAAATCTAACTTTTCCACGGTAAGTTGGAAATTTCTAAATCATCTATACAGCCCCCCCGTCTTCTACACCCTTTCTGAACCCTGTCATAGTATACTCTCTCCCCCACAAGAGCCTCTCACCTTACAGCAGCATCATTGGACACTTTCAACCTTTTTTCATGACTACAGTACCCTCCCCCTGATCACCTCTCCCTCAACATCACTGGTATCATCTAAAATCATAGTTAGCCCCCCCCCCCCCCCCCTTACCTTCCATTAGGCGGAGTGTTTGATACCCAGTGCACTTATTGCTATAGGTGCGTGCAGCATATGACAGCAGGCAGAAAGGTCTGTGTTTAATGAAGATGGCACAGACCACCTCCTAGGCCTGCATAGAGATTACCCCTCTTTTGTATAAGCAGGCAACCAGGTGTCCAGTGGATGCCAGGTGGGACATGTGTCTTGTCTCCTCCAGCCAGACACTAATGATAACTCTCAGAATCGTCCCAACAGATTAATACTTTACAGGTGAATAGTACAATATAATTGATAAGTTCCACTGAATATTTAAGATATGCTATTTCTCAGTCTTTAGACACATAGGGGGGCATGTATGAGCAAGGCTCACATGCCGATTGCGCCATATACTGGCGCAAGCGGCGTGTGAGTCAGCATTATCTACACCGAATGTGTAGATTTAGGTTGTGCTGGCGCAGCCTATGTATAGGAAGTCATTAAGCTGAAAAGCACCTGATTTGTGTGGGAGACCATCTACGAAACACAGTTTGATGGAGGTGCCTCACTTCCGCATTGCAAAGTATTGGGAGTTATAAAAAGGGGCATTCGCCATTATACATATGGGATGGCGATTACGGTTTTTTTGCAGTGCGGTAGTTTTTCTACATGTCCCCCATAATTTTTTGATTTCCTTGGTCCCTTACGAACGAATGAGGCTTCTTGATATCTCACATAATAAATATCTCATGCCAGAATAAAATGCCTGCAGAAGCAATGTTTTGTCCATTCATGTCATTCATATCCAGTGTACAATTATAACATCTGTTCATAAAATAATGTTGTGTAATGTTGCGAAAAGGTGCAAAGTAAACTCGAAGGATTCTTCTTACAAGTTGTTAACAATGTCTGACGTGTGGGACTTGTGCTGATTGTCAAGCAGACGAAATACTTAGAAGTACGGCTCACCGCATCCCATCCCCCTTGTGCTAAACCTCACTTTTCCTTTCACCTGAACTAAATGAGATAGTGAGGTACTGCTTCACGAACTCTGCTACTGTAATCATAACATCAGCAAATCCAGCCCCAGAAATTCCCAGAGGTGGGCATGTTAAATGCGTGGCATAGGTTGTTATCTTGGAAAAAGTTAATTAAGTCACAGAAAAGCTTGCTGCTTCCCAGTGCGTGCCACACAGGCCTCTCTGAGGTTTAAGTCTTCTGCCCATTGCGAGTGAAAATTGCTGGTCTCTTTGTTAGCGCAGTCCTTTGGCAGAGATGTGACTCTGCAGGGAGCCTGACAGCTCCAGACTGAGAGAAAGGGTACAGCCCAGTGTTTTAAGCTTTGGTACCGCCAGGGTTAATTAACTTCAGATTAATTCCAAATGTCAGTCACGCTAATTAATAGAACTGTCCTGCCTGAGCTCATCCACACTGTAATGAGCTAATAGCATTCAATAATTTGCTTTCCAAACTATTCTGACAATAATTATCATTCATTTTTCAATTAAGGTGGACACATATAGCTATTGTTTTTCTTGGCAGGCAGAGGAAAAACTGCACTTGGGGACACACACACACACACACACAAAATAAAACACATCAGGATGACAGACATTATTTTCATGTATCACACGGTGAATGGTAAATACTCTAAATAATAGGAGGATTACAAAAGCAGTTTTATACAGTGAAGAAATTAACACATTTAGGGACATGTTATTTGTTAATTTTTGTCATGTGATTATATAAACAATATGGCTGTCAAAAAGCAAGCAGAACTGAACCATCCACAGGGAAATAATACACAGTTTTCTGATCTGTCCCATTTCAAATGGTACAGCCCTTATTCAGGAACACTGTACTGTGATACAGGTTTTCAATAATCCAATGTTCGTTGTACAGGACAACAAATTCTGCACATGCATACAGGTCACTTCCCCTCCAAGCCACGCCCCTGTAATCCCACAATGCCAGGGGGAAATATTGGGAGGAATACACAAGCAATAGACTCACTCTAAATCTACACACCTCTGTAACCCAAGATCCACATGCAGCACTTTCTTTACCATTCTGTAAGAGCTGGCTTCTCTTCTACTGTAAATATGAGGAATAACTTTTGATAAAACCCCTTAATCACTGAAATTCCTGACATAATGCATCTAAAATGAAAATAGACTTATAATACAAGACAATAGTTAACGTATCTTTTATTTATACACAAGTGATACATTGTATATACTATTTGCAGTCCAAAGAATCATAATGCAGTTTCAGTGGGATCATAATATGATTCTGCAATAGAAACATAGAAACATAGAATGTGTCGGCAGATAAGAACCATTCGGTCCATCTAGTCTGCCCAGTTTTTTTGAATACTTTTATTAGTCCCCAGTTCCCTATTATATAGCTAGGATAGCCTTGTGTCTGTCCCACACGTGCTTAAAATCCTTGACTGTGTTTACCTCTACCACTTCTGCTGGAAGGCTATTCCATACATCCACTACCCTCTCAGTAAAGTAATACTTCCTGATATTACTTTTAAATCGTTTGCCCCTCTAATTTAAGACTATGTCCTCTAGTTGTGGTAGTTTTTCTTCTTTTAAATATACTCTCTTCCTTTACTGTGTTGATTCCCTTTATGTATTTAAATGTTTCTATCATATCCCCCCTGTTACGTCTTTCCTCCAAGCTATACATGTTAAGATGCTTTAACGTTTCCTGGTAAGTTTTATCCTTCAACCCATGAACGAGTTTAGTAGCTGTAGTAGTAGTAATGGCTTCCACTTTCAATATTCTTTATTGTACCAACACAACATGCAAGGCAGATGGTGTATTGGATCCATAAAGACTATTGAAAGCAGAAGCAAAAAGCAGCCATCGGTCCATCTTGTTATAAGCGGAACCATGTTATAATGGATTTCGCCTGTATATATCTATGTGCAGGTTTAGCTGTGTAACATTGTTTCAAACTATTGTCTGTCCATAAAGTTTGGTCCCATTGGTCACTGTAAGGATGTATCATATAATGTCTTGTTTAAACTCCTGCTGTGTGTAACTATATTAGTCACATTGATAGAATTATTGTTAGCATTCACAGTAAAGTTTCATCATGGCCAGAATTCTTCATCATGCAATGTCCCATTGCATAGTAGATTTTAGACATTGTTCATAATATCTTCTTAGAAATATTGGGGATACCAGAATTCTTAGAAGGATGCTTGGTCAAGTGACAGATATGGAATCTCTGACCACAGGATCACAAATTCTTTGGCTAAAACCTTCTCCCTTCTTTGTTCAGCATGGCCTAAATGGACTAGCTACTTCCATACCAATCAACATTCAGCAGGTTCTATCCCGCAAAGACATAACAGGGGTGAGACCCCGCCATGTTGGGTCAGCTAGGGTCTTATAGGACAGCAAAATCATGTGTTCTTACTGTGTGTAAATGGCAATTATACAAGAACATGCCAAGAATGTATGTGACAGTGGCCCCAAAATAGGACTGTCTTAGCAAATGCATATATAGAGGTCCCAGTAGACTTGCCAGGTCTGGTATCCTTCTATCTGGAACCTTTCAAAGTGGACGAATGGTCTCTGAAAGAGAATGATCAAAACAGTTTCTGTTGCAGTCCCGATTTAATGTGCTTAGCACAGAAAACAGAAGATGTGTACAAATTGCAGGACAAGTATAAATTGCTTATAAAGTGTGATGCTTCACTTGCATGCTTATTTATGAGGTTATTATACATGATAAATATGCAGTTAGATACATGATAAAGAAATACTTAATGATACATAGACAATAAACCCATGTTTTACTTGAACTCATTTACATAATAAGTGAGATTGAGAAAGAGAGCAAGTCCGCAAAGCATGGGGCTTGCTAAATAACCATTCCTATTTTCCAAAGAAGTCAATTTATTCCTAGCATAAAACACGTTAAGCACCCATCTCATCCTTTTGTATCAGTATAACCCTGCAATCTGTTTTGTGCAAAACATTCCTACACCCCTCTTCATATGTTGAACAAAGTATATCAGAAAGTAAGGTATGTTTCATTCTGAAAGGGACTGTGTCACCTAGATATTCTTTATGCCAAATAAAAGCTATAAAAAATTATCAGAAGTGATCTATTCATTGTGTTAGCAGAACTACAAGGACATGCGTTATATTAAATAAACATTTTATCACACTGTACAGTCTGTAGGGAGAAAGCAAGTCAATGTGTCCAATGTCCCGGTACCTGCATAATGAATTGCTAAACATATGCAATTTAAAAGACTAAACTATGCATTATGAAGGGCCAATTAAGGTCTTTAAGAAGAGACGGCCCAGGTTTGTTATAATACGTAGTTAAGTCGATGAGAAATAAAATGTTCATCTTATCTCAAATCACCCACACCTTACCACTATACCAGACTTCAGCTAATGTAGATTTACTCAAAAAAAGAACGAACTGCTGGGAATTGAGATGGGAATTTCAAACTTTAGGCCAAAGTAGCCGAGTGGGACAATTCTCCAATGCAGTTGAATTGGATATTTTTTCCAGCTCAGCTACTTAATTCCCTGCAGTTCTCTCTCTATTGAGTAGACCCTTTCGTCCATACTTGATTTATCCCTTGATTGCATCAAGTGTATATTTAAAACTGAAATGCTGTAACGAAAGAACACAAATAGCATATATTACTGAGCCCTCTTTGTACCATGTAGCTCTAACACACGTTGTTTAGAATCTTGGCTCAGATCAACCAGATCATCCTCGATCCTTCCTCTGATCCAGGATTCTATTTGAAACGCCTCTGCTCCCGAAAGAGCTAGAAGAAGCAAAGAAGGCTCAAAAAGATCATTTATTTGCACCCTTTCATTAAATCATTTCTTCACAAAAGATCTCTACTCTATGCAATATTTCAGTTAAATATCAGTTATTTATTGCCTACAGTTGTCATTCAAGGATATGTTTTGAAAATCAGAAAAAATGGAACTACCCTTAATATTATACTATATCCATATTTCAGCTACTTTTATTCTTTGACAGCAAATACAGTTGTGTACACCACATTACATGAAGTACCATGCCTCAGTATCTCTTGGTCTGCACCATTTGTAAACAGTTCCAGGTCAGTTAGGGGAACATTCTTAAAATGGCCACATATAAGAATAAATATCTCCCACTGTTAAAGGGGTCACGCCCTTTTTCTGCAGTGCATTTTTGGTATCACGGAGCATGAATTGAAGAAAGAATAAGAGAGCACTTGAAGCGATCCATTCAGGGGTGAACACAATGACTCACGGAGCAAAAAAGAGACAAAGAATAATCAAGGTCAACTATGGAAGACTTCTTCTATAATGAACCTATTAGGAGGCTTCCCCTCTAGGTACATTAAAAAAATATCATGATACTGCCATACCTCAGTAGCCGGCTCTGCCTCATTTACCGAATAACCTCTGAATAGGCAACGGTTCATACATCTCTGATATAAATAAAAAATGTTACCAACTGTTAAGGATATTATTACCTGGGTGTACAGTTTCTATCCCCTATAATCAGAAACAGTCAGTAATCTATCCTTGATACACGTCGCAAAGAGTATTTAAGGTGACATTGCATTTGACCCACTAAGATGGGATTGTAATACAGCTGTGATAACATTTTAATCCAACATAACCCACCCACCTGGACAGCAGCAAGACCTTAACAGCTGATTCTACAGGGTCAACTAGCAAAGCTGGAGTCAAGCAAAAACCCTTGAAAGATCCCCATGTCCAGCATAGACATTAGCTCAGAATCCACGCAAAAGCAATCTTCCAAGGTCGTTTGTAGGGCAGTGAATATCCAGATCATTCATCTTATCTGCACATGCTAAACTCGGAAAGGCAGAGTATATTAGAAGCAGGCAGAGATTAGACTACATATATTGAGGCTTTGAAAATAATAACAAATAAACCTATTAGTTTAATGTACATTAAGTGATGTGTAGATCAAGGCGACTTTGCCATTACATTAATGAAAGGAGAAGCATTTTAAACTTGCATCAGTTGGTGTCAATTAACTTATTTTTGCCTATGATGTTGCTTAACATTTGATATGAGGACAGTAAAAAGAGTTTATGGGTTAGCGTGGTTTATATTAAATGATACATATCAGTTACTTTTGTACTTTCGTTATTCGCTTATTCTTGTTTCTTTGCCGTAAAGTATTTGCCAGGTAAAATCTATTTTCGTACAAATTTAATAACCGAGCAACATAAACTTCTGATCTAAAGTCGGCTTTACTTCTGCGTAATGTTTTACATTTTTGAGAGAGTAAGAGGATAATCATTAATGTTAGTTACACACTTTGGCAAAAAGCATTTTAAACCAAGCTATTACGATTAAAATATATATAATAATTTACCAGGCAATTAACAATGTATGACATGCTTTTGGATATAGCAAACTGTTTAAGCCAGCCTAATAAAATGTGAATCTGTCTGAGAAACTTAAAGAACTTGTGTTAAATAGGCTAACTCCTTCCAATCCAATGACATTTTATGCCTGGATAACAAAGAATATCTTACTAATTTAATAAAATGAAGGGGGTCGTGTAATAAACCAGTACAGTTAGGGAAAAAAAAAAATCCAAAAAGCATGGATAATTAGTAATTTGCAAATATTTGTAACAGTTTGGGATTTTTTCCATTTTGAGCATCTTCTGCGTGTATTTTTACCTTGTGTCATTATAATTTTTTTTTTTTGCACATTAAATACGATAACAATTGAATACAAGAAAGATTCATATAATGTGTGTGGATATAAAACTCCAGCAGATAAGTGAATGGATAGAAATGATCGCGGAAATCTAGATGTTGGAAGACATAACTTTTGGAGCTCAGAGAAAGAGATGATACCCATGGACAACATTATGTACGTATATATATATATATATATATATATATATATATATATATATATATATATATAGTAGTGTATCTTCCACAAGGCAAACAAGGCACTCGCTTAGGGTGGCCCTTTGCCAGAGGGTGGCACTTTGCCAGAGGGTGTTAAAGCACACTTCTGGGGCTTCAAACATTTTCGCTCCCTCCCCCCACCGTTCAGCAAGCTTTAGCTCCTTCCAATGAATTGGGGTGATGGCGGCATGTAATGGACGTGGTGGGGGTATGTAATGAGGGTGATGGGGCATTTAGTGTGTATGCAATGTGGGTGATGGGGGGATGTAATGGTGTGATTGGGCATTTAATGTGTGTACAATGTGGGTGATGGGGCATGTAATGAGGTGATGGGGCATGTTGTGGGTGTGCAATGTGAGTGATGGGGCATGTCGTAAGTGTGCAATGTGGGTGGGGGGAGCCCAAATTTTTTCTGCCTAGGGCAGCACAAAACCAAGATACACCACTGTATATATGTATGTATATATATATATATATATATATATATATATATATATATATATATATATGAGAGAGAGACACACACACATTAGAGTTTATTTATAAATTGATACATGTTTATTTGTAAATGTATATGGTAACGCCATCAGAGTTCTTACCGTTCCAGTCTACATGCTACTCAAAGCTGTTCATTTACTGGTATATCCTTTCTCTCGATATGTAAAGGACAGCCCAGTACATCCAGTCAAGGTTATCAGACAAGAGATTCCCTTCCATTGCACATTTAGGAGTTACGGAAACTGAGTTTGACAAATGGGCATACGGGTCATTGGAGCTCAGGAGAATGCACATTGATGCTCATCAGTGATCTGTTTGATGTGTGAAAGATGAAGCTGTAAGACCTGTGATCCGAAAGATAGGAGAAGCAATGAGACCTAGATTTTAGGTATGGAAGATCTGTTCATATATAAGACAGGGGAAGTTTCTATCAGGCAAGCCTCAATGCTTCTTTCAGAACCACATCTGCAGGGACCACAGCTACTCAGAGCCTAACCTTGGCCAAATTCTACATGTTGTAATAATCTCAAGTGAAAGGGATCGCACCATTTAACTCTTTACACACCAACATGGTAAACAGATGGAACACACTGTAGGCACTCAAGGGGTTACGGAGTTATATTATTAGTGATAAATCCTACTGACTCAAACCCACTGATCTATTGCAAAGCGCAATGTGCATTTCCTTTGAAATCATTTTCCTTTTTCCTCTGTATGTTTTACCAAACCTTAATTGAACTTAATGCAGATTCATTAACTCTTTGTCCTTGCTGCGTAATATGGTATTATATTATATGCTTATCTTCTACTATATTCTTGTAAATGCGACACTGCATTCATACATGATAATAAATGTCCACGGACCCTTTCCTATTGAGTAATTTTCCTAGCTGAGAATGCCAAATGACTGATTATAGGGTTTATGGGAACAGTGGCATCTTGTTGTGCATAGAGAATCCAAATGGTTCTGCTCCTAACCTGCACCCACCCCGGCCACCATGAACCTTTCAATGTAGATTTGTATTAATTGATTGTGGATGGTGAGCAAGATCTGCAGGCTTCATTTTACCCAATGAAGGTCTGAACTATTTATTTTCCATGTGGGTCACTTAATAAAATGGCAGTGTGGTTATCCTACCAAAATCCCATCTTGCTTCCTTCAGTCAGCTTGCAGGTCACTCCTGACAATGCTCAATAACACACCAAACAAGGGTTGGCTGCAAGTAAGTCCACAATAGCAGGTCTACATGTATAGCAAGATAATCAGTTCAATTTATTGGCACAAACGAGCAGGAAATCAAATCCCCAGTGGCCCAAAAAGTCTGACATGTTTCACACCTGTACGGTGCTTACTCTAAACTATGAGTAACAGATATGAGTCTATTCATAAAAATTCAACTTTGGAGGTCAAATTTGGTACCCAAGTTTGAGTTAGAAAAAAAAACCCAGGTTCAAAGCCTTTTTGTACCCCTGGGGGATTTTGGTTCTGTCCGTTTGTACCAATAAATAAAAAGGATTATTTTGCTATCCTTGTGAACCTGCTATTGTGGATTTATTTGCAGCTGACCCTTGTTTGTTGTGTTGTACTGTGGCTGGGACAACAAGAGCTGCAGTTTCCAATGGTAACAATTTAGCTTGTTTTGAAGTTATACCTTGCATTGTTAATGCTCAAAAATAGCCTAATAGGAGCTATGCATAAAATAGAGCCAGTGCAGAAATAGAGTCAGTGCAGAAATAGAGTCAGTGCCATGTGTCACAGTCCCACTTCTGTGTCGCTCCAGCACCTTCAGCATGGGTACAATTCATGCAAAAAAAAGCTTGTGCTGAAGAAGCAGCTGAAAAATGGCAGACAACTGTTATGTATACTCAAGGGCCAAAATTACTATTGCTCTGCATTACTTTTAGTATAATTATTATTAGAAGTTCCTGTTTGTAATGTCTGGTCACCATTGTGTAGGCTCAAATAAATACCAGCTCAATGAGCAATACTCACCTCCCACTGTCTAATACAGTTTGATATTCAGCTTGTCAAAACATATCTTATTAAAAATAAAGGAAATCAGTTATTATTGTTGTTTTGTTTGCAAACCAAAGCCAACTGTTTCCATATGCTTGCAGACATCTATCTGTATTTTCAAGTGGCTAATTACCCTGTAGAGGTCCAATGATACTCAGAGATACAAAGGTTACAGGAGGAATAAGGTCCTATTAAGTGCAAAAATCATGAGGTTCCTAAAGAGGGAAATTAACCTTTCTAATAACTGTGTGTCATTAATGGTTTAAATGTCTAAACAACGATGAAAATAGACTTTCAATCAATGAAAACTGGCCATATTCTGAAATGAATGCTATCATTTGTAATGGTCTGTTTGCACACATAGTTAAATGAAGTTGTGAGAGGCTTTACTTGCTGCTCTAAAAATCACACACGGTTACTCTCCTTTTCCTGTGCGTGATGGCATTAAGATAGAAACATAGAAACACAGAATGTGTCGGCAGATAAGAACCATTCGGCCCATCTAGTCTGCCCAATTTTCTAAATACTTTTATTAGTCTCTAGTTCACTATATTATATATAGGATAGCCTTGTGCCTATCCCACACATGCTTAAACTCCTTCACTGTGTTTACCTCTACCACTTCCGCTGGACCGCTATTCCATACATCCACTACCCTGTCCGTAATGCTTCATGATATTACTTTTAAATCTTTGTCCCTCTAATTTAAGACTATGTCCTCTAGTTGTGGTAGTTTTTCTTCTTTTAAATATACTCTGTTCCTTAACTGTGTTGATTCCTTTTATGTATTTAAATGTTTCTATCATATCCCCCCACATAATGCTTCCCGCAGATGACATGTTCTTTATCTCACGTCTCCCTCATTTTGAGAATAAAAAAAATCAGAATCAATATACATTATATCCCTGAGCCTGGTACCATTAGGCTCAATCACACGTGAGTTCCATCCATACCATTTATCTCCAGTTGAGCTGACGTACTACTCTATAAGTTCCTTTTTCATTTATTTTTCCTGTGAGATTTTTCTTCAGGTTATATCTACTAAAAACCAGAAGAGAAGTCTTTTGCATGTTTTTTTGCTGTTTGTATGATTAAGTAGTGGGTGTCACACAATCAGCTTGATAACGTAACTGGTTTTCTCTTGATCACAATAAAGACCGTATGTAAAAGTTACATGTAGCTGGTATGGTGGCAATCCTACTCCTAAGGAATGAATCAATATGCTTGCACAAGGCTGTAGGATCACTAACGTTGTTCTTTTTTGGTGAACACTATATTCCTGTGACTGTTCTCCTGTATTGTTAACCTTATCCCCTTTTAAATCGCTGAATTCAAGAAATTAAAATAATACACTATAGATGTTAGAGAGGCCACTTCAGGGAATGTATTATTTTGTGCATATGACACAAAATGCAACATTTATTTAGCCATATATTATTTTTTGCCTGCTCAAACATGTATAGTCTTAGAGGCTTTAAAGGTTAGTGCTACATAAATAGCTATAAGGAATGATCAATGGTTTTTTAAATGTCAGCTTTAATATGCATTAAACAGTTAAGGAGGGAGAAATGCTAACACTTTAAAACTTGTAATATACTCTTTTTACTGATTTATTAGCTTTGAACATTATCTTTTTATCTTGTATGAAATATACCACTGATTAAATAAGGAAGAGCACTAGGAGACTTTCTTCCTCCACACTCTGCTGTTAACGAGCAGCCATAGCCATTAGCTGTGATTCTAATAAGTAAATCTCCCACTGCTTGGTGTGTCCCCTAATTAACACATAACACCTTCTACATCTTCAACACTGAAGCATGATACAAAGAAACAAAGGATTCTTTGCCCTTATCCTAGCTGAAAAGTTAATAGTTCTATGGCAGCGTGTAATGAAATTGATGATACCCCATAACCCCCAATGGTCCCCAGGACAGTTCAGAGTCAGGACCACGGTCAAGGACAACAAATACGGTGTATTCATACAAGTTTGTTCATGCACTCCTCCTTCCAATCCACAGGACCAGACTACCTCCATTGCTGAAAGTTATGATATCCATCACCCCAACCTATGCACAGGATCTAGAACAAAAGTACTTTACTGGTATCTGTGCATATGCTGGTATCGTACACTTCCCCATATCAACATTGTAGCATAGTGGGAGTTCTTTGACATGTCGCTAACAGTAAAATAAATGGTTCAAGGTTAATATATTGATAGAACTTCAATACTTCTCTAACATGAATACACTACACTGAACTCTTATTCATTTTACAGCGGTACAGAACAGAGAAAACATTTTGTTCTTGGTACACAAGCTTTCTTATC
The DNA here is from genome assembly GCA_036172795.1 of Pelodytes ibericus. NCBI lineage: Eukaryota > Metazoa > Chordata > Amphibia > Anura > Pelodytidae > Pelodytes > Pelodytes ibericus. The sequence continues at coordinate 188,939,369 of CM069858.1, read as the reverse complement.
TTTCTGGATTGAGCTCTGGCTCTATGGCTTCCATTCCTTTTCAAACACGTGACCCTACACTAGCTTTATAAATGTCCTCTGCAAAGGCATCACACACAGAGCCATGACACCATTTGCTTATTTCAAAGACGTCTTTCTCTTCACCAGAGATCTTAGTACTTTGCAAATAGAGTCTTGCATATAGAAAATGTACACGTCTTGACCACCACCAGCCCATACTTCATCCCTGAAAACCCCAAGAAGGGTCCTTCTCTCCTCCATCTACATTAGCGATGGCGGCTCAGTACAGCATCTCTGAGATCTTGCGGATATTTGGTATCAAGAAATTGTAGGCAGAGCCAGTGCCTAAATTACTGTGACAGATGTGCAAGACAGGCATGATGACAACACCACTGTTATCAGAACTGGTGTTGCCAGCAAAGTCCGGAAAGTAAGCATCCTATACCATGCTAACAAAGGAAGCAATATCCTACTGTGTTATCTTCTCCCAGGCAGCCTCATGACAAAGTGATACCTTCACAGCACTGAATTGTGACTGCTTAATTTCTTTATTCTCTTTCTGGTCTGTCCAGTCGGGGAAGTGATTCATTGTGATACATGTTTAACCTCTTCAAAGATGTGCAATTTGGCTGCTGCCATTCAAGAGGTGTTTGTTACTTGCTGTAGAATAGTTGGCGGTGCAAGACAATTTGACATGTTATCCTAAGCTGGCATTAATTTAGTGCTTGACCATATTGAGACTCGGTAATACATAATAATAAATCTGTTAACAATATCAAATAAGCTCATTTGCGTTGTTTCCGGCTTCCAAGTGCAGTTCTTGGTTTCCTGTGATTTCTGTGTTCCTGACCCGGCTTGGCTGACTTCTCTTCTGGTTCTTGATTCCTGGCTTTGTTCCTGACTCCGGCTTGTTTGACTACCCGCTTTGGTTCCTGGAAATAGTTTTTTGGACTATTTTTACATTTTTGATATTTATTATTACTAAAGGTATTTTTGCATCTTACCTTCTGTCTGTGTCTGGTTCCCGGGCCCTAACACTAAGATTTTGCGAAAGGTCAAAATGAGTCGAGGGATGGTCAAACTCTATTTCCGAGACTAAGTCAAACTCAATCTCCGAGAGCAGAAAAAAAATGAAATAAGAGAAATAACCCCCCATCAAAGATGGGTGCCAGGGGCTCCCCAAGTGTCCCCCGGGACCCCTAACCATTATGGGGGGCCAGGGCATGTGGCCCTGTCCCTTCACTATTATTAACATAACTAGCAGTCTATTTATTGGCTCTTAGTTTCCTTTAGTGAATAGGGTGAGGAGGTCTCCTAGCACTATACTTATATACAAATATTTGTTCTCTTAAAAAACAAAAACAGTGTCACCTGGGGGTAAAAAAAAATCAGTGTTAATTGCAACATTACATGTGTTACATTACAAAATGGCCGATCTCGCAACTGTAACCATGCTGGTCATTGCATAGCTGCTTCATGGACTCCAAAACAACAATGTTGTCATGCACAGGCACTAGATTGAACTTGGAGATGACATTGGGAAGTGAGGACACAAACATTGCCATTCTTACTCCATCATCTGATACAACCAGGGACAGAAAGGGAGTTTTAAGTGAAAAAGTAGAAAATACATATCTGTTGGTTTAACAACATCATTATAGGTGAAAAGGTGAAAATGAATGTTTGGCATACATAAAACATATATGAACATTTAACCTGGTATAGGTGCCCTTTACACTAGTGTGGGGAAGAACCAAATTTTGCTTTTTTTTTTTTTTTTAAAGATACCAGTTAGTACCCTGGAATGAATCAATATCTATTTTTAAATTTAAAAAAAACATACAATTGTTACCCCAGGTATATGAAAGTATCTATCCATGCACCAGATAAACATGGGATTTATTTTCAGTAGATCAAGCAACTTAAGGGGTTAATGTGATACTCCATAAAGACCTATGTGTAACATTACAGAACCCACCTGACGTGAACATTATCTTCAAGTATTTAATGTAAAACTCATTGTGATGACAACAGGGAAAATAAAATGGTTGTAATAACTTGGTGTTACATTATAGCCTTCCAGCTGGTGCAAACGGACATATCCAGGTAATTTCAGAGCGGAATCTATGTAAAGATTGCCTTTGTTCATACTGCATCAAAGCATTCAAGCTTAGCTGTGTGTATACAGACTGAATAGTCAGCAGGAGTCGGAGAGGGAGAGCAAGATGCCTATATCTCAGAAGGGAGAGATGAGACCCGCAGACAGCTTGCATCATGTTTTCATCTCTAACGCTCATCAAAATAAGAGACAGGCTGAAGTTAAAACACCATTACTGGTTAAGCATCTGCCTCTGGATCTTGCATTTGAACCAAGTAAAGAAAATGTAAATAATAATAGAAGAAGAAAAAAATACAGCTGAGAAACGCAAAGAGCACCAAGCAGGGCTGGCACAAGACATTGTGCTGCTTGGGTTCAGGAAAGAAATACTGCCCCCACACCAGCACACTGTCACATATGCACACACACACACAGTCTCATACACACACACAGTCACATACTTATAGTCATACATGCAAAATATCATGCACACACAGTTACACAGATACACGCAATCTAAAAATATAATGTACATACACACAGATAGACACATACATTGTTTGATACACACACACATTTACAGTCTTACATACACTTACACACAGTTACATTCACAGATCCAAGCCAGCAGTTTGTTATTTCACCTTTCATAGATGCCACGGAAGAGACCTTCTGTCCAGTGTCTGTGCCTCCAACCATGGGAATCATGGAGTATGTAGTTTACAGGAAGCATATGTATCTCCATCTGGTGGAAAAATAACATGTACTATGTGGGAAAGTGACAATGTGGCTTTTTTCTGCATGGGCAGTTTAGTGGAACAAAGTGAAACTGTGGTATGTTCTGTGGGGCAAATTTACACTGTAGCATGCAAAATTGTGTGGGTTCAATATGAGTGAAAGCCATGTGCTGTTGGTGCAATATAGGTGCATGACAAGTGCTGTGGGTGCAATATAGGTGCATGACAAGTGCTGTGGGTGCAATTAGACATGTGCAAAACTAAAATTTTCGTTTCGTTTTCGTCCATTCGGACGAAAATGTTATTTATTTCGTCTAAAACGAATTTCGTTCATTAGTGCATTCGTTTCAGACGAAATTCGTTAATTATTTTCGTTTCGTTAATTTTTTTCGTTCGTTTTATAGAATACAATGTAATACTATTGGCTTTCTATAAACCGAACGAGAGCCCCATTCATAAGAAATTCTTATGAATGGGGCTCTCGTTCGGTTCATAGAAAGGCAATAGTATTAATTGTATTCTATAAGCCGAAAGTCTATAAACCGAACGACTTTCGGTTTATAGACTTTCGGCTTATGGAATACATGTAATCCTATTGCTATTCTATAAACCGAACGACTTTCGGTTTATAGAATAGCCATAGGTTTACATGTATTACATAAGCCGAAAGTCTATAAACCGAAAGTCGTTCGGTTTATAGGCTGTCGGCATTTAACTAATAAGAGACAGAGTCTCCATTCATAAAATTATGAATGGAGACTTTGTCTCCGTGTAGTAAAATGCCGACAGCCTATAAACCGAACGTTCGGTTTATAGGCTGTCGGCTTATGGAATACATGTATTCCTATTGCTATTCTATAAACCGAAAGTCGTTCGGTTTATAGAATAGCAATAGGAATACATGTATTCCATAAGCCGACAGCCTATAAACCGAACGTTCGGTTTATAGGCTGTCGGCATTTTACTACACGGAGACAGAGTCTCCATTCATAAAATTATGAATGGAGACTTTGTCTCCGTGTAGTAAAATGCCGACAGCCTATAAACCGAACGTTCGGTTTATAGGCTGTGGGCATTTTACTACACGGAGACAAAGTCTCCATTCATAATTTTATGAATGGAGACTCTGTCTCCGTGTAGTAAAATGCCGACAGCCTATAAACCGAACGTTCGGTTTATAGGCTGTCGGCTTATGGAATACATGTATTCCTATTGCTATTCTATAAACCGAAAGTCGTTCGGTTTATAGAATAGCAATAGGAATACATGTATTCCATAAGCCGACAGCCTATAAACCGAACGTTCGGTTTATAGGCTGTGGGCATTTTACTACACGGAGACAAAGTCTCCATTCATAATTTTATGAATGGAGACTCTGTCTCCGTGTAGTAAAATGCCGACAGCCTATAAACCGAACGTTCGGTTTATAGGCTGTCGGCTTATGGAATACATGTATTCCTATTGCTATTCTATAAACCGAACGACTTTCGGTTTATAGAATAGCCATAGGATTACATGTATTGCATAAGCCGAAAGTCTATAAACCAAAAGTCGTTCGGTTTATAGGCTGTCGGCATTTAACTATACAGAGACAGAGTCTCCATTCATAAAATTATGAATGGAGACTTTGTCTCCGTGTAGTAAAATGCCGAAAGCCTATAAACCGAACGATCCGTTTATAGACTTTCGGCTTATATAATACATGTAATCCTATGGCTATTCTATAAACCGAACGTTCGGTTTATAGAATAGCAATAGGAATACATGTATTCCATAAGCCGACAGCCTATAAACCGAACGTTCGGTTTATAGGCTGTGGGCATTTTACTACACGGAGACAAAGTCTCCATTCATAATTTTATGAATGGAGACTCTGTCTCTGTATAGTTAAATGCCGGCTTTTAACTATACGGAGACAAAGTCTCCATTTATAATTTTATGAATGGAGACTCTGTCTCCGTATAGTTAAATGCCCACAGCCTATAAACCGAACGTTCGGTTTATAGGCTGTCGGCTTTTAACCATACGTTTGTCTCCATTCATAAATTTATGAATGGAGACTCTGTCTCCGTATAGTTAAATGCTATTGTATTCTATAAACCGACTCTATTTCGGCTTATAGAATGCAATAGTACTACGAATGGACGAATGAACGAATGATTTTCCTTTATTAACCATTCGTTCATTCGGCTTTAGTTAGCTTAGCATTTTCGTTCTTCGTTTTTCGGGCGAATGGACAAAAATGCAATTTTTGGACGAAAATGCATTCGTCCGAAAACGAATGCACATGTCTAGTATATATTCACATGTAAATTGCTTTTTTAATAAAAAATTATGATATAAATAAAATCTTATTTTTATTTCCTTTTATGTGACAAAGCTGCCTCTCTCTTTCCCTTGCCCCCAGATTTGTCGCTCTCCCCCCCTTAGTGTTGTCTCTCTCTCACCCTCCCTTTGGCTCCCCCCTCGCTCCCCTTGTGTCTGTCTCTTCCCCCCTTCCCTCCCCTTGTTTCTCTCTGCCCCCCCCCCTTGTTATTCTGTCCCCCCCTCACCTGTTTCTTGCTCCCTGGTGGCTAGTGGGGGCAGCCGGGGGATGTATGCACTATACATAATAGACGGAAGTGTCGGGCAGCATGGAGGTTGTCTGCACGATTCGTGCAGACATCCCCCAGCTGCCCGATTCTCCCTGGTGGCTAGCGAGGGAGCGGAGGATGTCTGCGCGATGAGCGAGACCTCCCCTGCTGCCGCCCGGAACGACAGCCAGGACTTTTATGAGGAAGCCGGAAGTACCCAGCTTCATCATAGAAGTCCCGGCGGTCATGCCGGGCGGCAGCAGGAGAGGTCTCGCTCATCGCGCAGACATCCTCCGCTCCCTCGCTAGCCACCAGGGAGAATCGGGCAGCTGGGGGATGTCTGCACGAATCGTGCAGACAACCTCCATGCTGCCCGACACTTCCGTCTATTATGTATAGTGCATACATCCCCCGGCTGCCCCCACTAGCCACCAGGGAGCAAGAAACAGGTGAGGGGGGGACAGAATAACAAGGGGGGGGGGGCAGAGAGAAACAAGGGGAGGGAAGGGGGGAAGAGACAGACACAAGGGGAGCGAGGGGGGAGCCAAAGGGAGGGTGAGAGAGAGACAACACTAAGGGGGGGAGAGCGACAAATCTGGGGGCAAGGGAAAGAGAGAGGCAGCATTGTCACATAAAAGGAAATAAAAACAAGATTTTTTTATATCATAATTTTTTATTTAAAAAGCAATTTACATGTGAATATATACTAGACATGTGCATTCGTTTTCGGACGAATGCATTTTCGTCCGAAAATTGCATTTTCGTCCATTCGCCCGAAAAACGAAGAACGAAAATGCTAAGCTAACTAAAGCCGGATGAACGAATGGTTAATAAAGGAAAATCATTCGTTCATTCGTCCATTCGTAGTACTATTGCATTCTATAAGCCGAAATAGAGTCGGTTTATAGAATACAATAGCATTTAACTATACGGAGACAGAGTCTCCATTCATAAAATTATGAATGGAGACTTTGTCTCCGTATAGTTAAATGCCCACAGCCTATAAACCGAACGTTCGGTTTATAGGCTGTCGGCATTTAACTATACGGAGACAGAGTCTCCATTCATAAAATTATAAATGGAGACTTTGTCTCCGTATAGTTAAAAGCCGGCATTTAACTATACAGAGACAGAGTCTCCATTCATAAAATTATGAATGGAGACTTTGTCTCCGTGTAGTAAAATGCCCACAGCCTATAAACCGAACGTTCGGTTTATAGGCTGTCGGCTTATGGAATACATGTATTCCTATTGCTATTCTATAAACCGAACTTTCGGTTTATAGAATAGCCATAGGATTACATGTATTACATAAGCCGAAAGTCTATAAACCGATCGTTCGGTTTATAGACTTTCGGCATTTTACTACACGGAGACAAAGTCTCCATTCATAATTTTATGAATGGAGACTCTGTCTCTGTATAGTTAAATGCCGACAGCCTATAAACCAAACGACTTTCGGTTTATAGACTTTCGGCTTATGTACTACATGTAATCCTATGGCTATTCTATAAACCGAAAGTCGTTCGGTTTATAGTTTAGCAATAGCATTACATGTATTCTATAAACCGAACGTCGTTCGTTTTAAAGACTTTCGGCTTATAGAATACTATTGGCTTTCTATAAACCGAACTAGAGTCGAGTCCCCATTCATAAGAAATTCTTATGAATGAGGAGGGACTCTAGTTAGGTTTATAGAATGCCAATAGTATTCTATAAGCCGAAAGTCTTTAAAACGAACGACGTTCGGTTTATAGAATGCATGTAATGCTATTGCTGTTCTATAAGCCGAATGTCTTTCGGCTTATAGAACAGCAATAGCATTACATGTATTCTATAAACCGAACGTCGTTTGTTTTAAAGACTTTCGGCTTATAGAATACATGCTGCTATTGGCTTTCTATAAACCGAAAGAGTCCCCATTCATACGAATAGGTCAATTGACCTATTCTTATGAATGGGAACTCAATTTCGGTTTATAGGAAGCTAATAGCATTACATGCATTCCATAAACCGAAAGTCATTCATGTCGGTTTATGGAATGTAGTACAATGCTATTGGTATTGTAAACCGACTCTATTTCGGTTTAGAATGCCAATAGCACGAATGGACGAATGGACGAATGAACGAATGATTTTCGTTTATTAACCATTCGTTCATTCGGATTTTGTTAGTTAAAATTTTCGTTATTCGTTTTTCGGACGAATGGACGAAAATGCTATTTTCGTCCGAAAATGCATTCGTCCGAAAACGAATGCACATGTCTAGGTGCAATATAGGTGCATGACAAGTGCTGTGGGTGCAATATAGGTGCATGACAAGTGCTGTGGCTACTCCATGGGGCTGTGTTAAGTCCTTTAGGTGTCATGTGAGTGCAGAAAAAGGGAATAAAAACAAGAAATGCAACTTTTCAATAACATTTTATTACATATGGAAATAGTTTAATATAACCAACCACTAGGGTTGGTGTCACCCGGTGCGGTAACTCATGGTGTTACCACCCTGGCTTTCCTCCCATACCATGGCAAACAGATTCCTTAGTAATGCCAGTCAGATGGCCCATTAAATATGCCACATACAGGAGCCCCACAAATTATGTCAGACGCAGGAGCCCTTTAACTATGCCACGTACAGGAGCCCCATAACTATGACACACAGGAGCCCCATAAATTATGCCACACCAAAGCCCCGTAAATTATGCCTCACCTTGGAGCCCAATTAATTATGCCACACACAAGTGCCCCATAATTATGCCACACAAAAGAGCCCCTTAATTATGCCACACATGGGGCCCAATAAATATGCCACACATGGGACAGCCATTAATTATGCGACACACAGGAGCCCCACAAGGTGACAATTGTACAATTCGAAAACAATACATATCTATAAACACAGACATCTCTCTATAACTAGTTGCATTTATACGTATTTGAATTATTTAATATTCTATTTAATAAAAATGTTATTGAAAATTTGCATTCCTATTTTTTATTCCCTTCCTCTGCACCCACATTGCATCTAAAAGACTTAACACAGCACAATACAGTACCCACAGAACTTGCCATGCACCTATTTTGCACCCACAGGACATGGCTTGCACTCATATGGCACCTACACAATTTGGCATGCCACAGTGTCACTTTGCCCCACACAACTAGCCAATGTCACTTTCCACATAGTACTAGTTATTTTGTCCCACAGACCATGCCACAGCATCACTTTGCCAATTAAAATATGCCAGTATTTAACCCCTTGATATGCCAGCATTTAACCATTCAATATGCCAGGATTCTTTTGCCACTCAATATGCCAGGATTATTTAGCCACTCAATATGCCAGGATTTAGCCATTCAATATGCCAGCATTTAACCATTCAATATGCCAGGATTCTTTTGCCACTCAATATGCCAGGATTATTTAGCCACTCAATATGCCAGGATTTAGCCATTCAATATGCCAGGATTTAGCCATTCAATATGCCAGGATTTTTCCCCAAAATATTCCATTTAATATGCAAGGATTTTGCTCCCCAAAATGCCATTTAATAAGCCAGGATTTTGACCCCCAATATGCCATTTAATATGCCAGGATTTTGACCCCCATTATGCCATTTAATATGCCAGGATTTTGTTCTCAAAAATCCAGGATTTTGACTCCCAATATGCCAGGATTTTGACCCCCAATATGCCATTTAATATGCCAGGATTTTTCCCCTCCAATATGCCATTTAATATGCCAGGATTTTGCCCCCCAATATGCAATTTAATATACCAGGATTTTGCCCTCAATATGCCAGTTAATATGCCAGGATTTTGACCCCCAATATGCCATTTAATATGCCAGGATTTTGACCCCCAATATGCCATTTAATATGCCAGGATTTTGCTCTCAATATGCCAGGATTTTGTCCCCAATGTGCCATTTAAAATGCCAGGATTTTGCCCCCCAATATGCCATTTAATATGCCAGGGTTTTGCTCTCAATATTCCATGATTTTTACCCCCAATATGCCAGGATTTTGCCCCCAATAGGCCATTTAATATGCCAGGATTTTGCCCCCCAATATGCCATTTAATATGCCAGGATTTTGCTCTCAATATGCCAGCATTTTGACCACCAATATGCCAGGATTTTGCCCCCAATATGCCATTTAATATGCCAGGATTTTGCCCCCAATATGCCATTTAATATGCCAGGATTTTGCCCCCAATATGCCATTTAATATGCCAGGATTTTGCCCCTCCAATATGCCATTTAATATGCCAGGGTTTTGCCCCTCAATATGCCATTTAATATGCCAGGATTCTGCCTCCAATATGCCATTTAATATGCCAGGATTTTGCCCCTCCAATATGCCATTTAAAATGCCAGGATTCTGCCTCCAATATGCCATTTAATATGCCAGGATTTTGCCCCCCAATATGCCATTTAATATGCTAGGATATTGCCCCCCAATATGCAATTTAATATGCCAGGATAGAGCCAATTAATATGCCAGGATTTTGCCCTCAATATGCCATTTAATATGCCAGGATTTTGACCCCCAATATGCCATTTAATATGCCAGGATTTTGACCCCCAATATGCCATTTAATATGCCAGGATTTTGCTCTCAATATGCCAGGATTTTGTCCCCAATGTGCCATTTAAAATGCCAGGATTTTGCCCCCCAATATGCCATTTAATATGCCAGGGTTTTGCTCTCAATATTCCATGATTTTTACCCCCAATATGCCAGGATTTTGCCCCCAATAGGCCATTTAATATGCCAGGATTTTGCCCCCCAATATGCCATTTAATATGCCAGGATTTTGCTCTCAATATGCCAGCATTTTGACCACCAATATGCCAGGATTTTGCCCCCAATATGCCATTTAATATGCCAGGATTTTGCCCCCAATATGCCATTTAATATGCCAGGATTTTGCCCCTCCAATATGCCATTTAATATGCCAGGATTTTGCCCTCCAATATGCCATTTAATATGCTAGGATATTGCCAGTCATTATGCTCATTATGCCACCCTCCTCCCCCCTTCCCCAGCCAGTACTTACCTCCTTGCTGCTGTCTCCCGGTGCAGGTCCGTGGTTGTGCGCTCCCCTCCAGCCGCTCGGATAAATAAAGTTTGTTTAAAAAAAAAAGTTTGAACAAACTTTATTGATCTGCGCGGCTGGAAGGAAGCGCACAACAGTTCCCTCATAGCCACGGACCTGCACCGGGAGACGGCAGCAAGCAGGTAAGTTTTAGATTTTTCTTTTTTAATGCAGGGGGTGCCGGCAGCACGGGTGTCACCCCCGTTGGAGGTGTCACCCGGTGCGGCCCGCACCCCCCTTGTGACGCCACTATATAATATTATGAAGTTCAAAAAAGTATAAATGCAACTAGTGAGAGAGAGGGAGATGTGTATAGATATTTATAAATATATATGAACATATGTAAGTGCTCTCTAATATCTGTGTATATTTTTGTCATTTAGGTAATGAGTAGTTGTAGTGCAGTGTTGCATTGTAAGATGGTATACATATTGCAGCCATATATACACATTTTGTATCCAAATATACAGTTTATACACTGCAATTATACACATAATATACACATTTTATACAATGCAATAAAAATACTCACTCACCTCAGCTTCGTTATGCACCTACATACCCTGCATATTACTGTGAGACAAACAGAGTATAGTATAGCTCCCATAATTATTAATGGGTTTACTCAATAAAGAGAGACTTGAAAATATGCTTAATGTTAAGCATCATGAGAACTATGTTGCATGCAGTTTTTTTGCTTTTAAACAAAAGAAGCAATTATGAGCCCTCCCTTACCAATGTACCTTCATTTAGGTGGTCTCATCACTGGTTGGAGGGCTCAGCTGTAGTGTTGGACATCTTTGGTTGTCCCCAGTTTATACATTCCGGATCCTGACAGAGCCCTGCTCCTTTCTCGGGCAGCTCTTTGTGCTGCGCCAGCTGTAGGGTTCCCTCCTGTGGCTGTGCAGTCACACAATGCTGTGCAGAATACTCCTATCCCTGTCCACTATTCACATTAGCCCTCCAAGCGGGTTTACATGTTTAGGGGGGTGGGGGTGGTGCAAAATTGACAACATTTATGATCCACGTCTGCATGTCCAACAGTCTCAGAGTTCAACAGTCTTTTTTCTGTGCCTCCATCACTGTTGTGCCTGAGGCAAAATGCTTCACCCTTCCTCTGGTCCAAGAACCAGCCATACAGTTTGCCTTTTTTCCCTATAAGGCCCCATATACTTGCAAGTTGCATATATTTAGGATTCCTCTTACTTTATTCTAGTCTGTTCCACCTCTACTGGGAAGACATGCCATGTAACCCTTTTAGAAAGTGTCAGATTCCTGTTTTCCATGCTCATGCTTTAAAATGTGCTTCTGGCATATCATTTACTGGGTCTTAAAGATGCAGCATTCAAACAATTGATTTTGTAGATATAAAGTTATTCATTTCAAAAACAGATTTGTGTTAAAAATCATTAAAAGATCCTCCAAATCAATCTTTAAATACTTGTATTAAAAATAATTATACTGCTATATATTATTATTATTATTATTTATTGCTAGAATTATTATTTACAATCACTTATTTTCTCTCTTATTTTTTCATCCAAATTAATATTTCACCACTATTTACCTTGAAGGAAGCAAGGGTTAAACAAAACATGGCTCGGGACATTGAAGTAAACCCTACCTGTATCTTAATAGATACACACGGGTTTACTAACTGCTGTGTCTCACATGCGAGACACAGCAGCTCCTGGTTGTCGAGTGCTGATGTTGCATGCAAACGTCAGCACGCGCACCGCCAGTCAGGCTCGCCCCACTCTGACAATGAGGGTTTCTCGCTTCTAGCGCAGAGAGAGACCCTTGTTTTTGCAAGGAATCAGCAGGCTCTCTCTGCACTTCCTATGGAAGCATGGCAGTTGTTGGTCAGAGGATAACCTGGCGTGTACTATTAAAAGTACACAGCAATTTATCCTCATACTTGAGACATCTCACTTTTTTTTCTAAGTGAAAAAAAATATGTTTAGTGTCCCTTTAAAAGAAGTAACAAGTTCCTCAACTATTTCTTAGACCAGTGTTTCCCAACCCAGTCCTCAAGGGACACCTACCAGTCCAGGATTTAGGGATTACCTGGGTGTGTCTAAGGTGTTTTTACAAAGAAGAAAAAAAACACCTTAGACACAACTGGGTAATCCGTAAATCCTGGACTGGTAGGTGTGCCTTGAGGACTGGGTTGGGAAACACTGTCTTAGACAATCAGATTAATTTCCCCCCGTTATCAAATTTAATTACTATAATCATGAAAGGGAAAAAAATTCCCTATCTTAAATGCTCGACATGTTACCCTCACATCTGCAAATTTTTTATGGTTAACATGACCTTGATCGATGAAATGGGGGTCATGTACTAAACAAGTGCAGTGGGAAAAAAGTAGGTAAAATACGAGTAAGGAGCAATTTGCGGTTATTTGTAACATTCTGTGCTTTTTTTTCCTGATTTGCGCCTCCTACATTTATTTTTATTTAGCGTGCATTTTTCCAGTTGCGCTAATAAACTGCAATTATATTTGCGCATACTAAAGAGCTTTGCGAATATTTTGTGAAAAATAATTCTTATTTGCGTGTGAAAATTACACCAGCTTTGAGCAAGTGCAAAAGAGGTAGAAAAAATATTCACAAAATGGCCTGTTTTTATTCTCAATTTGCTCATATGTACTATTTGAGTGTTAATTGTTTACTACATTGCAACAGGAGCAAAACGCAAAAATAGTTTTGCACATAAAATATATTTGTGTTTTTTTAGTACATGACCCCCCTTGTGTCATTTGTAAATCCTATAGAGAGAGACAAGCACAAAGCTTCTGAGTCAACCTTGAATATACATTAACAATCCTAATGTGTAAAGTGTGGTGTCATTGAAGAAACTATACATTTTTTTTAAATACATTTTTCTTCCCTACCATTAAAACTTTTTAATTTAAAGACCATTTCCAAATACTATTTTTTTTCTACAATAAGAAAAAAATGATTGCTTTCTCGAAATGAACATTACCCGCATATTCGTTCATGAATAATATACTTACTGGATGCTTCTTATAATTTACCATTGGGCCTTCCAGCGCTGACAGACTACAAGAGCGAATTTTAATTTGCTGTGCATACAAATTATAAAGGCAACTTGAGCTACCTCTGACGGAGCCTAAACACCCATCCCTAGACACCCAGTAAATTGGAAAAAAAAGATTAATTAGAAGAACTTAATGATGTTTCCATTAATGTCATCCCATCTGTGTGATCAGCCCCCAAAATGCCTCATTTGGAGATTACAGCTCCCTGTGTGATACTGGGAGCTGTATCTGTAGCATCTCCCCAAAACACCTACACATATGTTTCCAATCATTATACAGTGCGCCACAAGAATACCAATCATTCTCCTGTAATTAGGACGGAGACAATACGAGAGAAATGGATTTTGGATGGAGTAAGAGCATTCCTTAGCAGACTCAAGGACATCTGCGTCTCCAAGCTACAGGTCAGATTGAGAAATGAAAAGCCAGCAGCCTGGATGTATAAAACAACTAGCAATCAAACCGCTTTGACCCGTTTGTAAGACAAAGGAGAAATAAAATAAGACAGACTACAGAAAATGTTCTTGGTGCTGTGGGGACTGAGGTGCAGAGAGAGCTGGGGCTTAGATGTAAGCAGTGACTTTGTGAGTTCAAAACTGGCAATAATCTTCATTTTACAGAGAAATTATAGGTTTGCCGTGACATGAGTTAGACAAACAGGCGTGGATGGAATGTTATACGTGCATGGCATTATATAAGCCTTCAGTCACTGCACCAATTTAATTCCAGTGAAATTGATAGTGGTTTCAGAAAAAGATAGTGCAATTTGTCTGCTGCGGGGAGCACAATGATTGTATTTAACTTGGCTTGTGCGCCATTTTAAGATATTTTCTGGCACAGGTTTGGCCAAGAAAAAAGGCAAATATATGGCAAACTCATCAGGTGTAAAGTGTTGGGGAGAAACTGATGTGCTGTTGTAAATGATTTGCACATCTCTGTCTACAAACAAGTCACCTTTTTGCACATCTCTGTCTACAAACAAGTCACCTTCTCTCTGAATCAATCATCATAAATATAATTAGCAAAGTAGTCGGGTGAGGAAGGGATGTAGTAACTTGATGTTGAAAGGTTGCAATGAAACTATCAGCTAACTGAGTTAAACAGCATCATTGTATTTATTTATATAGTGTTTTATCATGAACAATACTATGAGATTCCTCTTGTTTTCAAGTATGTCATGGGGACCAAATCCAGTACGGTATTACACAGTGCTTCACATTTAACAGCGTAAAAATATGCATACGTACATTTATTTGTACAGGAAAGCTAGCGAGAGAGCATTTAGGGTAAATGATTATTGATAGAAAAAAAGAACACACATGTATGATATATAGGCGTTTGTAAACTAATAACAGGAAAATTCTGTTTTTAGAAGTGGGGACACACTCATTTTGAACTCTACTTGTTGTCATACACACTCGTTGGTATGCTTTGTATAATGATGATGTTAATCCCTGCATGTGAAGATTGATTTTGTTCCTGTTTCTGTTAGAGGAAGGTACCACCCTAAGAGGGTAAACCAATATATAATAATTTTTGGATACAAACTATAAGAACCTTGAATACATCTCTGATTAACACAGAATAAACTGGGTGAAGCTAGTCACAAAATGAAACCTCTTGACTAGCTCAACTCACCTAGTCAATAGCCCTAGCCCCCAATATATGATGAGGGGGCTGGGAGCTTCTTAACTGGCTCCCAGACCCATTTATCGTGAGGGGGCAGGGCTAGGAACCCAATGTATTCTATAGGGGGCTGGGAGCATTTGCCGGCGCCCAGCCCTATTTATGCACTACCTGCCCTGACCCTCACATGTTTTTAAGGGGGGACTGGAAGCCATTTGGCCGACGTATTACCTGCCGCAGTAAACATTCTTTACACATACACCTACTCTGAGCTCTTGGAAAAGAGACTCCTGTGTAATAAAACTAGACAGCGGAATCTGGGCTGAAAAAAGCAACACTTGGAAGGCATGCTACTCACATATTGATTTTTTTTTGTTTATGTGACTATGTAGAGAAAGCAGTAATTATCTGCATTGACTAAGACTATTTACATGATGTGATTGTCTTCTATGTTTAGTTTTTTTTTTTATTATAGTGAGACCCGATACCAACTCATTGGTCCTTCAGATCCATCTATTATTGAGATTTAGCAGTGTTACTATCATGAATATTATTGGATTTTTATTATTACATTGCACTTGGAAATGATTTGGTTCTACATATTGCACGTCTTTTACAGCACCCAACTACAGTAAAAAAAAAAGTCATATGCGTACCCAAATATATGCACAAAACCTTAGCAAACAATACACTGGAGTATAGAAATGTTGTATAATTAATATAAATAACACAGAGAGTGTCAGAATATATGTCTATCCACATTCCAGCGCTCTTGTATTAACCTAATTATGGTTGGAGCAGCAGCGGATATGTCAATCTAGGTTGATATCTCTTTAATACATAATGACTTTCCAGCAACGAAGAAAAGTCAATAATTGGAACATGCAATTTTTAAGTGAGCACATCCAACTTGCTTAGACAGGGGTCTCTTTTTCCCTTGCAGGGTTTGGAGCACTAAAGTGGCAAAACAGATTCCTGCATTGAAAGTTATTGCTGATATGTCTCATTTGTTTTAATGAGAAATTTATTAAATCTAATGAACTGAAAATATGCTTACTGGAGCAAGGTGGCAGCACATTGATTAAAGATCTTCTGTTTCTCAGTGGACTAATTTAGACAATGCTGCAGATAAAGTAACTGCACCCCCACCCCCCCTGTCCATTCTATCACAGACAAGCCCTTTACAATGAAGATAAATGTCTTTGTCTTGTATTGATGGAATTCTTCTTGTATCTTGTATCTGCTTGTTGGCTGCCATCACAGCCCTGGGTCTTATATGTGGCTACTGCATTTTTTTTAAATAAATCCACAAATTAGTATGCAGCAAGCAGAGTTAGGTGCCCTCTCCAATAAAACAGACCGATGGTTTCCCCTACTAAAATGAATTTCCAGTAATCAATACAAATTAATATAATTAAAGAGACCCTGTCACCATAATAGCGATTGTGCTGAGACTGTAGAGAATAAAAAAAAAAAGATAAAAATGCACTCTATATTGCATTAGTGGAATCATTCTATTTAGAATGAAAAGAAACATGTTTCTGTGTCTGTGGTGTTCCCTTTTTATGACATCGCTGTGTGGCTTGTTATGCAGATTAGCAACTTTCCATTGCATATGTGGAATTTGCATATACAACCACACGTTGATGTCATAATCAGGAGAGACCACACTAGGAATTAACATAAAGATCAATGCGTAGAATTACAGTATATTAATATGTAATAGATAAATAAATACATCACACACCATCCTTAATTTGTTTTTAAATAGGTGACATAAAATTGTATAGCTAAGTCGTACCAGTTGATGTCATTGGATATTATAATAATGAAACTGAAAATAATAATTATTGGCTGCATACGATATACTGTATATATACAAAATATCACCTTAAATACGGGAATCCCACATGTAAAAATAAAGAGGATTCTATCAGGACCTGACCGGCAACACCTCAAAAAAAACTCCAAATGAGCGGTAACACAACATAACAACAAAACGAGTCATTGTGTTACTGCTCAATTGGAGTTCTGATGGTTTTGTCATAAGTCAAATATCAGTTTTTAGCCTCACAAAAACCTTGATGGTCGTGTGTCTCTGAAATGCTGGGCTTTCTTTGCAATGATTTTTGATATAATGTATCTTGTTTTTAACTAACAACAAAACAAAAATTGAAATGAAGACCTAGGACCCCCAGCGACTGTTACCGCCAGCAAATGATCATCTTCACATAAATTGGGTTATATTTGGTGTGTTGCCTTTTCCGCTCCCCCCTTTTTATTTTCTGTATCCCTTAAAACTTAACTAAACATTTATTTAAATATATATATATATATATTTTTAAAATGTGAAATTGACTTTTTAAATCCTTCTCTAAATGTAGAATTGTATTTCTGTAGTGTTTTAACAACATGCTGATATTTCTTTTGATTTATAACATGGTAGAAGTTTTTAATATGCAAAGTTCCATCCACTTGGATGTGTAAAAAATAAATCATTATATAGCACTTTAAACTTGAAAAAAACAAACTTTTTTTTAATGTAGTTATTTGAGCCTAAACATTAGCTGATGAGTCTACAAGATGCATGTCTAGAATCGAATGTGTTTCACCGCTCACATTTGGCTCTGTATCTCATTTTTAGTGGGATTAGGGTTGCCAACTCGCCCATTTGTTTACTGGCCACATATAACTTTTGTTTGTTGCTTTGCAGTATGTATAAGTCATAAACACCAACAGAAGAGATCAAACAGCACTCAGGTAAGCTGGTGCTCGAGCAGTGCTCTACTAAGGCCCCCAGTAATAAAAAACAAGTGAGGTTAATATTTATTCCACATTGCCATGTATGTAATGTATATTAACATCACATATTTGGAGTGCTGAGCATCTTTTGTTATTTTGTATAAGTCATATGTGACCAGAAGGAAATCAATTTCAGAAAAACCATGTTAATTAGTTAAATGATTTACTTCTGGTCACACATGACTTCTATATGCTGAAAAGAACATACAAAAGTTCTATGTGGCTAGTAAACATTGGATGAGCTGGCAACCTTACTGGAAATACTATTTCAGTAAAATGGTGTCTCTTTGAGGAAGTGGTCCCTGGATACATGTTTTAATATAAAATGATCTATATTTTGTGGTAACAGAAATGCAAGCAAATATATAAATGAAGAGAAATATTGCGTTATGTTTGTTGTCTACTATTTATGACATCAAGGAGATGTTTGATGTGTACATTACAAATTTCCAAGTTGAAGTGGTTGATCAAGGGTGAGTCTGACCATCTTGAAGTCAAGAGGATTTTTTTTCTTTGTGGGATTTTTTTTTTCACATATTTTAAACACATATTTAAGTTATCAATTTGGATGCAGTTCTGCTAACACAATGTGGTAATCTCACCTCTCTCTTAACTCTATTGGGTCTATGCACTAAACTTCGAGTTTTCGCTCAATGAGGTAGAGTTTGGAGGCACCCTAGTTTGACTTAGAAAAACCCAGGTTTGAATCGTCTCCATTGCAATTAATGGGGGGTAAAACGATTAAAGCTATTTTTGAGACTCAGGTGCGGAATTTGACTTAGTCTCAAAAATAGCTTTGATCATTTCGCCTCCCATTACTTTCAATGTTCAAGATTCAAACCTGTTTTTTCAAACTCGGGTGACCTCCAAAGTCGACCTCCTCAAGCTAATACTCAAATTTTAGTGTATAGACACATTTGAGTGCTAGAGAACAAGAATCAATGTATTACTTATCTGACACTAACATTTGCCCCCTTAACTAACTTTCTTTCTGATGATAAATGACATACAGCAAGTCCAGCTGTAAAAGCTATACATGACTAGTAAAAAAAAAAAGCCAAGAAGAGCGCACTACTGACACTCAATTGGTTAAACTAGATGTAGTAAAAGATTGATGCCAACACGTGGTATTTTTTTTGCATCACTATGTGCTTACTTCACTGTTAGCCACAATAAAGCAGTGCTGGGTTTTATAACAAAGTTTATTCAGAGCCATTCAGAGTTACATAACTAGTATTATCCTAACAGACTGTTGGATAGGTGGAGAAATACTTCAATGGGATTGAATCACGCACAATATGAATTGGTCTTGCAGGGGTATTGCAGCAGGAGCTAAAGGGAGGCCAAAGGCTAAACTGACTTTTATAATGAGGATTACCCTAATGCTAGTTAAATTTCTGAGTAATATTGCAGGAGCCATGTATAGATCAAGAGAAAATAGGCTAAATTACACCCTGCAGCTACATGCAAATTAGCCATAGAGGAAAGAATAATGAATTTGCTTATTTAACTGCATGATGTGTCAAAAAGAGATACAAGATTTGAAAATATGTTCTTTTATTTCTTTTCTGTGTGTCTGCTTACATATTAATATACATTTCAAATGCACTTAGATTTCTTACATTCAGTCATTGATAATGCACTCTTCCATGAACCAAAAAAGCAAAGGAATGGTTTGAGGAACACAGCAACGAGTTCAAGATGTTGGCTTGCCCTCCAAATTCCCCACATCTCAATCTCAATCGAGCATCTGTGTGATATTCTGGACAAACAGGTCTGATCCATGGAGGCCTCACCTCACAAATTACAGGACTTAAAGGATCTGCTGCTAACATCTTAGTGCCAGATACCCCAGCACATCTTAAGTGGTCCAGTGGAGTCCATGCATGGAGGGTGAGGGCTATTTTGGCATCAAACGGGGACCTGCACAATATTGGGCTGGTAGTCAGAATCTTATGGCTGATTGGTTATATGTATAAATATATATATATATATATATATATATATATATACATACATACCAGCATTGGCATTTGCCATTCACCAAAGACGCCACATGTGCAGGTAACTGAACGGTAAACCCTTTTGCTTTTCATATCTGACAGTTAATCATAAACAACTGCTTACACTTAACTATCCCTGATGACAACATGGGTGAATTTCCCATTTGTATGAATGAAAATAATGAACAAATTTAGTCTGAAATGAAAATAAAAAATTGTCCAGAAAGGACGAAAACAAAAACAAAAGTTTTTATTGTGCCCAACTCTACGATACACCATGTCGCAGGAATATAGGATAAGCTGATGCCCCACGTTAGCTGATGTTAATATATTTGTGATTTTGGCCATTTATATTTTATTGTATCCTTTACAGCCTCTGCTGAACTTCTGTATGTCTGTCTCAAGTGTTTTAAATACTTGCTTCTGTATATTGGTTGCAATTTTTTCAATTCTCTTAAACATGAATTAAGAAAATATTTATTTTAAGTATTTGGATAATGTGTATGGTTCCATTCTATTAATAATGGCAATAATATATGCTATTCTATTAATAATGACAACAATATCTGCTATTATTTTCATCTTGGCTGCTATTTCTGCATATATGTGGACACATACACAACAGGTATTCTAAAATAGATTGCTGTTCCATTTCTAATTATACGATGGCACAGAAAAATATAATAACAGATTTTTATTCATTGAGTGGGAATCATTAAATCTTCTGTTCCATTTCGAATTAAATAAATTCATAGGGAAATAATATGTTTTGTTCACAGAATACCTGTGATTATAATACAAACGATACATCTATTTGACAAGGGCACCAAATCAATAATTTAGCACAATGTATTTGATTTTGCCACAGAGAGAGAAACAGCATGTCCTTCCTGTGATAACCCTTACAATTGTCGTGTTATTTAAATGGATTCTGGGAAATTCCCCAGGGATTAAATTAAGCAGTCAATACAAACAGATCACTAGACTATGTATAATAATGTCAATATGTTTCCTGTTGGCTTAGGTATTCTATCAATTCCTTTGCTTAAGAGGTACAGATTGTTTTCCTTTGTTTGTTATTATTGTCAGGGTTTAAGGTATCTTGGGTTCATTAGAATTACTGTTTTAAGAGGACAATGGTAATATT
This sequence comes from Pelodytes ibericus, assembly GCA_036172795.1. Lineage (NCBI taxonomy): Eukaryota > Metazoa > Chordata > Amphibia > Anura > Pelodytidae > Pelodytes > Pelodytes ibericus. The sequence continues at coordinate 188,918,223 of CM069858.1, read as the reverse complement.
ATAGAAAAAAAGAAAACCTCTGGTACTTCTGGATTTGCGCAGTCACAGTTGGAGAGACAGTGATTGCTTAATTGTATGTTATAAAGCGTGGCCATGTAATATGTTAAGTATGGATGATGCAGTTTATTTTTTTTTTTTACCAAGGAACCAAGGTTTATGCATTGAGAAAAACACAGTGGTAAAGTTCCAGCAGTCGAGCAGGCACATTTCACTGGGTTCCAGGGTGATTCTTCCACTTTTAGAATATTGCCCAGGTTTTCCAATTGAGTAAATGTAGATGTATCCCTGCTTTAATGGCAAAGACACTGTCAGGTAAAACATACATATAATTAACCCGGTTGAGTACCTACTGGATTTAAAATGCTTTGCATGCTGTTTTTGTTCAGTCAGGCACTTGTGAAGGGCACTCACTTCTTTTATGTGCTTCACTCATGAAAGACGGAACTGAGAAGGAAAGTGCATTCTTAAGGTCAAAGTAGATGAGTTTGGAAAATTCTCCAATTTAAGAATTTAAAAACAGTCGACATTTGCCTACTTTGTTCTTAAGTTTGAAATTCCTCGGGAAATCCCTGCGATTCTCTTTGATAAATAAAGCCCTAAATGTTTGTTTATTTTACTTTTTATTTTATTAGTTTACTTTTGTCTGCCAGCATGTAGGTTGTGTTAAAAAACACCAATTCAGTAACTGCGGAGCTACAATTCCCACAAACTTCAGGAAACCAAAGGGTTATAGGAGTTGTAGTTAAAATTGTTGGTAACCATTTTAAAACTGTCAGGATGTTGCTCACTACATCCACAAACCCCCCCCCCCCCCCAATAAATGTCTAAAATAAAACCACATAAATGTATGATATATCCATACACAAGCAGAGAGCTGCAGGGTAGCACTGTTTATTTCACAGAAGCAATCACAGCATTAGTAAATTCATATTTGCTATTGCTGGAAAATATACAATTCTGTGCATGTGCTGTAAATGTTTTATGGTGCAGCAATGTAAGGTAACTAATGGTGGCATTTGGTGTTTTCTGGTGCAGAAAACGGCATCATTCAGAATTATTGCTTCGTCAATGCTGATGAATTTTCAGTAGTGTCAGTTCAGCTTAGAAGGTTCCAACTACCATACAAAGCAAAGCGTGACATCATATGTCATTATTATGTGATTCAATCAGACTGATTTATGAGACAGGGCTTGTAGCTAGTTGGATAGCGATGCCTCATTAGCTCGGTATTTTGAATGAGGCTGATTAACTGAGACTAGACAATGTAGAGCGCGCTACTGAGGTGTGGCCTGGAGATGTCATGAATATACTGCTCCACATACCCAATATGTTGCAGGGCCGGCCTCATGTGTTCAGGCAATATGTACGGGCCACACCATGGGATCCCCTGCAGAGGTAAGGTATAGTAATCAGATAATATAACTGTTTTTGAAAAAAAAATGCATTCTTTGTTTTTATTTTCTTCCTCTGCCACTTCACTCCATTTCTACTGTCCTATTTTCATTGTTGCCCCCACATCCCTTGCCAACGCACAATATAGACTTGTCTGCAGCCTTGACAGTTGTAACGCCAACCTGATTAAAAAAAACTGACACCAGTATCAGTTGTGTGGGTGGAAAGGTCCACAGCCAAAATCTATTTATAAACCAAGTGTCATTGTCTTTACATAATACTATCACATTTGATGAACCATATAACACATTGCAAACAGAGACAATGGCAACATTATCATATTATAAACCCTAGCAGGTAAGAGCTTGCTCCCGGGAAGTCCCTAATGTGATGTGTCACACCGTTGTTGGGCATGACCAGATGCCCAATGCAATTTAGAGCTGCGATCTTAACTCCAAACCTCACCACCTAGCCTGAGCTAGGCTACAAATCTTTAATGATTTAACCTGCTGACTATCCCCCGAGAGGCAAGCTTTATGAACCACTCATCAAAAATACTGCCTTTTCCAAACCCTCTTGTTAGGTTACAAAAGTCCAGACCTGTCATGTGGACCCCATCCATTCTAAACAGTCTTCTTTGTATTCCCTCGAGTTCCCAGTTACCATTATATCTCACTACTTCCTAACAAAACCGGACATATTGTATTGACCACTCCCGGACTCTTCTCCATTGCTTGCTTATTAGGATCATATCTCCAGTGTGGTATTTTGTGCCGTGGGCCAATTATATAATTTGCTAAATGTCTGCCTTCATGGCCTGCACTCAGTCCCATTGGGACACCAACTCCATATTATTGCCCCTGGCTTGGATGAATAGGATGTCCGTGGCCACCCCCAGCTTCAGCACACAGTACAATGGCCAGCCCCCAATTATATCTTATGCCCCACTCTCCTAATCATTTCCCCTTCAGTAAGCCTTCAGCAAAGCACAGCAGAAACAGTTCACCTAAGTGTGGGTCTCCTTTCAGCCCAAAAGAAAAAAAAACTGACCCATAATCTAAACCACTAGTCCGGCATCTCTAGGGAAGATAAAAGCAAAAAAAAAATTAAAAGGACACACCAACAGCCCCCCCCCCCCCCCCCCAACCCTTACCTCATTCTGTCAACTAACAATAAACAGTGGGACCTCTTAAGTGACTAGATTCCAACTTCCCATTTTCCCACTTTGTACTCTAGACCCAGACATGCCACTTCCACAGCTACCCCAACACGGAGTGAGTCCTTAAATCCTTTGCAGATAGGCCAATTTTTTTTAGTCCCTTCCTAAAAACCTGTAAAACTAAATAGTCCAATTGGGGCATACGATCTGCATTTACTAGCTAGGAAGTCCCTCCCACTGGTCAGACTGTCAAAAAAACTCTTGCACTCTCAAAATAGGGCAAATGATATCCTCCGGGATGTGATACCAGAGAATACTGGTACCTTGACCCAAGACATCAGTTTTAGATGAACACAGAACAGAGCCACATGATCCACCATGCATGGATCAACATTCTGGAGATGATCCCCTGGAGCTCAGACATTAGCTTTCTTATCAGAACTGTCTAAAAACAGCTCACCTGCTCCCTGCTGCTCATCCAATACCAGGCAGTTTCTCCATCCTGTAAACCAAGAAGGGGAGACGTTTCTTGCACAGGTGGAGATTAAACTTTTATTTAGGGTCAGGAATGGACTACTGCTATACTGGACACTCATTATATTCCATAGTCCAATGATTACATAATGATTGCTGGATGCTTAGTATTAACGTGTGCATTGATTTTGTATTTATTTACCTTGGAATGATTGCACAGGGAGTAAACCGCAGCGTGTAATAGTACACAGGATTTTCAAATGCGGCTTATACTATTGTATAGTCTCATGCAACGCCAATTCTTCTCTGTCTCTTACAAATACATGTATATAAATAGCACAAAGTGCTTCATTACTACGTTACACCACAGGGCATTCTCTGTACAGCCCATACTACTTTGCAGCTCTGTTGACATCTGATCGCACACCTTTTGCAGCTATTGTTATTGCAGTAAACATATTGTATTGATTGTGATGCGGAAATTGAATACAATGAATACACGCTCACACCATGTTACCATACCTCCTGTTTCTGACACAATAGTAAATAAAACGCAGGACAGAAAAATCTCATAAAGGAAGATACAAGACAAACAAACACAATCTTTACTAAAAAACAAACAAAATAAACCCTCTCATGATTTACAGTATCTATGTATCTATCTATGTATCTGTCTCAGAATTTATATAACGTGTAAACAGTGTAAACCATATGCATTAGGTGTCCTGCTTTTTTTAATCTTGTACACCCCAAGCCCTGACCCTAAAACCCCATTGTCCTAAGCCCTGACTCTAAAACCCCCTTGGCCCAAGCCCTGACCCTGAAACTCCCTTGCCCCAAGCCCTGATATTGAAACTCCCTTGCCCAAGCCCTGACCCAAAAACTCCCTTGCCCAAAGACCTGACCTGAAAACTTCCTTGCCCCAAGCCCTGACCCGAAAACTATTTCACCCCAAGCCCTAACCCAGTGGTTCACAAACCTGTCCTCACGTCCCATATCAGCCCACTTGAGTTTATTGTTTTAGATTCTAAACTTGATTTTTTTGGCTTTTGTCTTTTCTAAACATAAGTGGGTAACTCATCTAAACATGTCTAAACATGAGGAAATGTGCTCCAGACTGAACCAGGTTGGCTGGAGCCTAATCATGGAGGGCTTCATAGGCCCCAATCCGTTATTGTCCCACTCAGTTAAATCTTTAAATCTCACTTAAACAATGCATTACGCAGGGTCAGCCCTGTTCTTCATACAGGAGGAGCTCACCAGGATTGTCCCAGCATAATGCATTGTTACAAACTGAAATTGATCTGAAAATCCATGATATGTAAAACTAATATTCAGATAGTATGATAGCCCTGGCATGGCATATTAGAAATACATATTTGGATAGCCATCAGCTGTATGTGCAATTTAAAAAAAAAACTTTAGTTGGAGCAGCTGGTGTAGGAGAAGTTGACAAATTAAGTAAGTCTTCCTTTACAAGCAGCTGTAGGCAGGGACACCATCCAGCTGGAAAAAACTGACTTGATGTCAATGCTAAGTCTATGGAAGCAATAGCATGGCTGACCATTTTTTTTTTAAAGAAAAAGTGGTAACCCTAGCTGCACATATTGGGAGTTGTAGTCCGATACCAGCAGAAGATTGCAGGCCTCCATATATGTGTTCCGGCCTGCCATGCTCTGTTCCTGATAGCAGATAAAGAGATTGTTCTCTACATAATTCATCTTTCTGTTACAGTGTATATTTCTATCTCTTTGTTATTATATAGAACGTCATTACACTGCACCATATCCAGCTGTCAGACATCTAACACTGTATTCTTATCCACCTCCTTGGTAATCATTTAAGCCAAACCATACTTATGGGTTTAATTCACTGGGTGATCAGGTGTGCGGATCAGCGGTGTGGTCTTTAGCCGTGAGAGCACAGCCTCCTCCCCATTTGCTTTAAGCCGGTTTTCATAATTACCTCCTGTAATTGGAACAAACACATAATACTAATTCACCGCCCGCTGCCCCTCGGTGAGGGAGCTCAGTTAATCCATAGCTGTCCTTGCATTTCCGCGGCACATTATGTGATTAGCCTTTGCTGTTGTACTGATGGGTACATTCTTATTCTGTGCAGGTCTGGCACTGGGAGAGGAATTGTTTAAAGCATGTGGTTTATTGCAGACAGGGGGCCTGCAGTTCATGATACAAGCATTAAAACATCCTTAGCGGCTCTAATCCCTCGAGAGCTGTATATTTTAACAGTCTGCTTGCTGGCAAATTGGGTGTTAAAAGGGACACTGTTGTCCCATGTGTAGAACACGTCCCGCATGTCTTAACGTAGAAACATAGAATGTGTCGGCAGATAATAAGCATTCGGTTCGATTTTCTAAATACTTTTATTAGTCCCCCGTTCCCGGTCTTATAGCTAGGATAGCCTTGTGTCTATCTCAGGCATGCATTAAATCCATGACTGTGTTTACCTGTACCACTTCCGCTGGACGGCTATTCCATACATCCACTACCCTCTCAGTAAAGTAATACTTCCTGATATTACTGTAACCATTACACCAGCACGGACTTTAATGACAGCACATTCTTGAAACATAATAAGCACACAGGAACCAGCAGTCAGTGAACCAGAGGATTTATTCCAGTGCAGATTTGCAGGAATAATCCCCTAAAGGAAAATACTGGGCTCACCCTGCTGAAGTAGAATAGGTGTCAGGCAGCTCAAGTGTAGGCTTTTTTTCCCCACACACACAGGCTCCTCTATACAAATGTACATTAGCTCTGCTATTATATCGAGCCATCCAGATTTTGAGATGTGTAATATGGATGTCTGTCTAGCAGACAACAGCTAACATACTTCCAGTAATTTCATTGTAATTTAGAATTATCCAATCCATATACATGACTGGAATGAGAATAAAATATAGATGGGAGATCATTGTGATGTTCTGACAAGAGCCTAGCCAATCAGAATGCCCTATGGAAAGAGATGCAGGACCATACACATTTAAGTGATCTTCTGTCTGATTATAAGTTGCCCGACACTGTTTAGTCTCTCTTTAAAACAAAATTAGTTTAAGTAATGTAACCACTACAAAAAAACAGATACCTACATATCTAACTGATAAAGGGAAAAAAACGAAACAATTTATTCTAGTAAATAAACATTGTGCTGTGGATCGACCAAGAGTATATATGCTGACATTTATAGTGTATTTGTATGTACCGAGGCATCATGAGCCCATGGGCCTATATACTTTAAATGGGAATCGGGAACAATATAGGCCCGAGAACTGTGTATTCTCTGGTAGAATATATATTTTTCATTACACTGAACTCATCTGAAACCAGAGAGATTTGAAAAGAGCACAAGGCCTAGAAGCCTACTGACTTTTTATAGCACTTACCCACCTAGAGGGGCATGTAATAAAAAAAAAACGCAAATATATTTTATGTGCAAAACTATTTTTGTGCTTTGCTCCTACTGCAATGTACTAAACATTTAACACTCGAATAGTACATATGCGCAAATTGCAAATAAAAATGGGTATAATTGCGAATAAAAACAGGCAATTTTACGAATATTTTTTCTACCTCTTGTGATAGCACTCGCTAAAAGCTGGTGTTTTTTCACACGCAAATATTAAATATTTTTCACAAAATATTCGCAAAACTCCTTAGCATGCGCAAATCTAATCACAATTTATTAGCGCAACTGGTAAAATGCACGCTAAATAAAGATAAACGGAAAAGGCGCAAATAAGGGAGAACAAGCGCAAAATGTTACAAATAGTCGCAAATTGCTCCTTACTCATGCTTTACCTACTTTATTCCCCACTGCACTTGTTTAGTACATGACCCCCCTAGTATATAAATAAATATAATATAATATAAATATAAAAGACGTGGGTTGATTGTAATATAAAATAGAGCGCTTTTTAAAATAACGCTCATCGTTTTTATTAAATTTCATTTAATTGCCCTAAAGCAGTTACAGCAATGATGACATAACTAAAATGCGACACCATTTTTAAAGGAAGCAAGGATTAAAAAATCTGTCCTCCGTCTCCGTGAAGGAAGCAAGGGTTAGAAAACCTGTCCTCCGTAAACCCAACTGGTATCTTAATAGATAAATAATAAATAAGAGTCATATATTTCCCATTGTGTTTGTGTACCTTGTGACCAGGTAAATAAATGTTCTTTATTATAAAAACTTACGCCTGCTGCACCTTCATGTTTTTTGTTTCTCTGCTTCAGAGATTTTGACCTTCCCATACTCCATGCATAAATTAAAAGTGTTAGTGTGGGAAAAGCCAATAATTTAACTAGAAAAAAACACAGACACACATACACGCAAGGCCTGTTTCTTCAATTTGGTTAGCACACTGCACAAGCGCCAGGCTCATAAAGATAAGGGGAGAAATTGGAAAGAGCCTAACCCAGTTGGAAAAGAGAGAAAAAAAAATCTAATTATTGCATAAAAGAGCTTCTGAAGTTAATTTAATGCTAATAAAACCAACCTCACTTGAAACGGCAGTAGAAAATAAAGAAAAAGGGATGGGGAGGAGGTTTAGGAAGGTTAGACATATACGTTTCTTGAGCAGCGCTACATGGTAATATGGTATAGCAATTATATATAAAAGCAGGGAGTTTCTATCTATATGCAAGGAATAGGTTAATATAGAACATATGGACGGGAGTTAGGCAAAGCAACAGAAGCACCACATAAATACATAAATGAAAACTGTTCCTTAGACATATTTATGTCATAGTTGCAAATGTAGTTGCATAGGTGAGTCCAATTAAGTTGAATATAAATTTTCAGTAGATATATGTCAGATGTAAGAAGTCTGTAGAGCAGCACTTTCACATTTTTACAGCTACATGAGTGATCCAAATATTCAGTGGCAGAATTGCAGGTGCATCTGTGACAATAACGACCACATTATTAGTATGTAAATGGGAACAGCCTGAAAAGCATGACGGCATATGCCAAACATGGGAACACTACATCATCAAAGTGGTCACACGTTGAAAATCACTGAGATGGATAGATTGGCACTTAACCACTTAGTGACCAGATGATTAAAACATTTTTGGCCGTTCTGCATAGTGGCTGTTTTTACAGTTCTGCTGTGTTTGTGTTTAGCTGTAATTTTCCTCTGGCATTTACTGTACCCATACAAATTCTATATTATTTTTTTTCGGAATAGTAAGGGCTTTCTTAAGATTAGATTATTTTGGTCATATCATATAATGTACTATAATATATCTATAAAATATGCTGAAATATTGAAAAACTTTTTCTAACTTTTAAATGTAAAATGTTTTACACATATACAAAAAAACCCTGCCAACTAGATTATTAGATTTGTTCTGAGTTTAGAAATAGCACATGATTACTTTTATCTGTTGTTTTTGTTACAAGTTATAGGGCAATACCATTTTTAGGTCCTAACCATTTTTGCCTGTAGCGACACTAATTCAAACCCTAATGCTAACCCTGGATCTTAGGCAAAAAAAAACAGTATTTTTTTTTTTTTATTACATGGGGAAACCAGGGCTACGTTCTCTGGCCTCCCATGTAGATAACAAGGAACTGAGAGCAACTTGGCTGACTCCCAGCCCCATTTATCATTCTGAAGACCAGGGATACTTGCCATGGCACTTTAACAGTGTCCATTTTTTTTTTTTTTACTTTTTATCATTTTCGCCGTTTTTTTCCTTGGGATTTTAGACCATATTCAGTTGGCAGAATCTATAGTATGTGCAAAAATCTGCCCAAAATCAATGAAAATTATTGCAGGACAAATTATCAATTTCCAGAAATTCAGCTACTTTGACCGATTTGGCCCCTTTTCAGGTCCTGAGACCACATGCTGGCAGTAGGAGAAGCATTAATATTATGCTTCTACTGTATTCATATAATGGACAGGGGCCATTTTTTGGACTATAATGTCAGCCCAGGTGTGTGTGGTGATTGATATTCTTCAGATATTCTTCGGATTGGAGGGTTGTCCACACAGGGAGTGGTAGTGACATCTCGCATGGTGGGGTCGGGTGACCAACAAATCAAAACTGTACATTACCAAATCAGGGCACACTTTGCATTTTACATTTTGTTACAAAAATAAATCATGACAGAGGGTGGTGATGGTGGTGGATGCATGGTAAAGCCTTCTAGAAGAAGTGGTAGATTTGAATATAGTCTTAAATCATTCCTGGACAAAATCCAATGCCATGGACCATGGGCAGACTAGATGGCTCAGCACAGACAGTTGTAATCGACCATTATATTCATAAGTAGTCCAATGAACATGTGTAGAGATAAAGGAAATGTGGCCTTTATATATTATTATCTTTTGTATTTAACAAACCTTATTACATCCCATTATAATGTCATTTCTCCCTTATCCCTCCCTGTACTTTATTCCTGAACCATAAGTGACTTCAAGGTGAGCCAGTCTTCGATGCTTGTGTGTCTCAGAGTGAATTAGAATTCTCCAATGCCTATTAATGACTAGTCATGTGTAAACCTTTTCATTGCCAGAGGTCTGTGTAAACGAGTGCTACATGTACCCAAACCTCACAACCTCCACTGCGTATGCCTGTGATACACATGACATTGGTCAGATGGGCGGCCTTTGGAAATGAAAGTGTTAATGTTTCGTCTAGTCTGAGCCATGACCCCTCTTTCTAAATGCTTTCCATTCAATTCCAAGTCTTTATTCTTTATCTCTATGCGACAGAGTCAAATGCTGAAAGTTAGCTTCATGCCCGTAGAATATTAAGCTAATATTAAGCTGTCAGAAATCAAATATTATATGGAAAGGTATTTAACAAGGAGCCAGCGGTAACACATTCAGTGCTGAAAGGAATTTAATTACATCTCCCTCAATCGTAGAAAGTATTTGCAGAAACATATGCAGTAGAGCAGTAAAATGAAGGATGTGGAGCAAATGTCCAATAAAATGGCCTTCTTATGAATGGGGACTCAATTTCGGTTTATAGAAAGCTAATAGCATTACATGTATTCCATAAACCGAAAGTCAATTGACCTATTCGTATGAATGGGGACTCTATTTCGGTTTATAGAATAGCAATAGCATTACATGTATTACATCTGAGAGTCAAATAGAACCGTCAAATACTGTGCTTACAGCGCACTTTGAAAAATTCTAATAGTTTTGGGTGCTAAATAGTACATTTGCGTCTTGCGGTGCACTTCATATCTGAGAGTCAAATAGAACCATCCAATACTGTGCTTACAGCGCACTTTGAAAAATTCTGGCTACCTCCTCCTACTCCTCCTCCAGTGCCGCTTCCACCTACACCGCCACGGTCACCGCCTCCTCAACCTATGGGTCACTTAGTATAAACTGAAAGAGAATACCCTGCACTCCAACCCTTTCTCAAATGGATAATTCTGTTGATTCTCCTGGCAGCCATGCTTTAGATTTAGATTTATGTTCTTCCAAAGCTAAAATCAAAGATTCCATCTAGTGCTATTTTATGGCTCAGCTGTATTTTTAATTTGTATGTATTTTATGTTATTTGAAGTTATTTCCCTATCCATATTTGTTTGCAGGGCACTTGTCCTACTCTTACCCACATTTTAATTCCTTTTGCAGCCCTCTAGCCATGTCCAGAACTTTTTTAGAGGCATTTTAGTGGCCAAAAGTTCGTGTCCCCATTGACTTTAATGGGGTTCGGGTTTGGGGTCAAGTTCGGGGTCAAGTTCAGCCCCGAACTCGGACTTTTTCCGAAGTTCGGCCGAACCCGAACATCCAGGCGTCCGCTCAACTCTATTCATGATAAATACCTAAATAACATTTTAATATTGAAGGAGATATTGAGAAAATTGTGTACCCTATGAATATAATTAATATTTGCGTTACTCATTATTGGATTTGATAAAAATTAAATTAGTTTCCTAATATATAGTTTACAGTTTAGAATTGTTAGATTCATAAAAAGGGTTTATATAGGTGTTTTATAGGAACAGGATTTAAAAGTGGAGCCATCACATGCTTCCATTTCTAGAACTTTGCTCCAGAATAGCCTGACATCCTTTATTTTTTTCCCCTGTCATGGGGCAGATAATATTTTTATTGGATGCATTCTGAAGCTTGCTTGGTTTCTGATTCTTGTAATTATTGTATTTCAATTTAATATTTTAAGTAGCCTTCCTTTACGTTGTGACCTTGCACAAGTTACATTCAAGCTAATTGATCTTGCCAGATGTTCTGTTTTGATCTGGACAGGCCAATATCTGGACTCTTGCATTGCTTTCCATGGGAGGATGCTGTGATGTGTTTGTGGTATCCTGTATTTTTAGTGTAGATACCAGTATTTCAGTTAATTCAATCTGATAAGCCACACATTGTGACAATGTTTAAGTCATAATCACATAAAGTCATAATAGTTCAGTACATCTAAAAATAAAATCTCAAACAAAGCTTGTACCATCAAACTTTTTTGGTCAACCCTATTTTCTGTATGTTGTGGAAATTATAAAGGACAACTAAAGTTAGGACCTAGTTTAGGTCCCCTCTGCTGATCCCATGCACAACAGAAGATCTCTCTCTCTGTGCTAGCAGATAGACAGTCGCCGACCAGACACCTGCCTACTTCCCATGGAAGCATGGCAGCTGCCGGTCAGTGGATAAATTGGCATGTATTATCAAAAGTACATGCCAGTGTATCCTCACGATAGGGACAACTAACTTTTTACTTGTGCTTCTACATTACAATCACAAGTAGAAAACAAGGAAAAATGTCCCTTTATTATATGTGAAACGCACTTATTTTTCACAGTATTTTTAACAATTCACAGTTCTTCTATAGTTTTACATTGAAAATAATCACAGGAGCCTCTGAATTCAGTGAGCTAAGTAAGAGTGAGTACACACCCTTTTGCAGTTTTCATGCTCAAATCTGAGAAAGTGCTGTCATGAGCAATTACTGTGAAATCAGCCTCTCAAGTCACTGAATTTTTTTAGGTAAAAATAGGTTTAAAAAAACAAACAAGTTGACTTCTCATGACTGGTGCTCAAGAAGCACCTTATAGCTAAATAATGAACAATGTGATGGCAATAATTTCAAATATGACTGACATTGACATGAGTAGATCTAAGCCTCTAAAATGCTTTCTATTTTTCAGGTGGAGTGGCTTAAGAATGATGAGCCTATTGACTCCATTTCGGACGACAACATCGACACAAGAGCAGATCACAACCTAATCATACACAAGGCACGCTTATCTGACTCCGGGAATTACACCTGCATGGCGTCCAACATTGTGGCAAGAAGGAGAAGCGCATCAGCCACAGTCGTGGTTTTCGGTGAGTGGTACATTAACTCAGTAAAAAGTGATAGCTTAATTATTAGAAATATAGTTAGTGTATAGCTGGCATCCAGTCATATAGAGTTCTTTCCACTGGAATAAATGTCCTAATGTATGATTAAGTATATCATAAATGGTGAACATGTGCCTCCTATGCACAACGCATATTATTAAACAAATGTTTGTCATCAAGGAAAAAACATATCTTTTTTTTTATTAAATAAGGGCAAAACCTAAAACAGTATTAATCAGACAAAAACAGACTTCTTTGTTTTTAAAATTATATTTGCACTTTATTCGGAAGTATAATAAAGACGTCCAGACTGCCACTCCATAGCGTTCAACTCCATGAATGACCGCGGTATATAGGCACATCAATAATATGTTAATACCTGGCCCTCACACAACCTGTTCCTGTGCTTAATCATGGTAGTATGAACTTGTGGAAAAGCCCCCAGTGATGAACATTGTGTTAACTGCATTTGCAAATTATTTTTAATTGAGCTGGAATACACATAGCCATAACATCTTTGTGTTAGAGGGTTAGGATTGCCCTCATTTAGAAGTTCCTTTCTCTGCTTTTAGACTTGCCAATTATTTTACTTTCGGGACTAGTGACTTATTAACAGTTGTTTTTGTGAGTTCAATACCTCTTTAAATTATATTGAACACTTTAGGTTGGTTATGATTAAAAACTCCTACACTGAAAAGGGACAGGAAGTGGGGGGGGGGGAGACTAAATTGCCACTCATTATTTTTGAATGGAGATTCCGCCTTCTTATAAAGCCCAACACTTTTCAGTGTGGGAGAAGGACCTCAACAGTGTTTGGTTAAGATTCTCCAACAGTAATCAAGCCGTTCCCAGCACCTGATGCTTTGTAAATCGGCTGTGCTAGTACACTGAGTTTTCTTTACTATTGAGGAGCTGGCGAAGCCCTGATTGGGCACTTGTCCTAAAGGAGTGCTGTTCCTGCCAGAATTGGTTGGTGTAGTGTCGCGCAACCCAGAAGCGAGAAACCAATAACAGACTCCAGAAATTTGTTGGGACTCTGATATACATAGGAACACACACCGATAGCACCACTATTTGGCACTGTGTGTTTGCCAATTTTTTTTTACGTGGCCCACTTAGTTTCTGGCAAGAAGATTCCAGTCATTAAACTATTAAGGGAAGTGTCTATAGTCACACCCTGCAGTTGTTCTCGTCTTTTGTCTTTTTTTATCCACTTGTCATCTTTGTAACAATTGATATGACTAATTTATTGTAATATAGTTGTTGTGCTCCAATTCATGCAGTGTCGGCTAAACTACTGTACTTTAGCTGTTTTGGACCACCATGTGTCTAAGCATCATGGTCCACAAATAAACCGTTTTTGGGGAGTAGGAACTTTTAAAAACAAAAGTAAGCTTATTGTAGATGGTAAATTCCATATAGATCGTCAAATGTTCTCCTAAACTTCCTAGAATCTCTACTCTTTAAAGTACTAGCCCTGCCTCTGCACTGCCTCTATCCTCAGGACTAATTCCTGACCTCACTATGAACAGCGACACTGTGAAAACTTACAAGTACATGAAACGTGCTACTTCACACTCAGAAAATACCAGTGACAGACTTGTTAGATATCTCAAGCACAAATATGAGAACAAAAACATGTAAACGTTTACATTTTTCTATTAAAAAACATACACAAAGACATAGTGTTTGTCTGGTGATTGAACTCCCACCTTAAAATCTTCTGTTTAAAAAAATGGGCATCTCAAGCATCTCCCCCAGCATCAAAGGCTGCACATAGACATGCATGGAGATATCCACCACTGTTACCAGTTAGAATGAAGCTGTTACTATGTCTGCTCAGTGCAATAAGAAGTTAGTACCCAGTTTATCTGCACTAATCCTCTCACAATGTAAACAAAGGCTAGATAACCATGCATGCATATGTAATCATAAAAACTGTACAGTGTCCAGGTTCAGAACTATTAGATGCACAAATATTAGTTTGTCCCTTTAACAGCTTGCCGACATAGGACGGACTTGGTCCGTCCTGTCTGGCAAAGCGTTGCCACACTGGACGGAACAAGTCTGTCCTGCGGCTAAACAAGTTGTGATGTTTTAATGCTTCAAGGTCAAGGCATAAAGCATCACCTAAATCCGGTGCCTAGGGCACCCACGATTGCTCCACAGAGCGTTTTGTGGTTGCCATATTGGAGACCAGCATGCTCCTCCAATATGGCTGCTGCCCTCTTTCGTCGTAACAGAAAAAAAGGTGACTTCTGTCACTCTGATGCTGTTGCTAGACTGCCCCAAGAGGCAGTCAGCAACATTGCAATGTAAAATAAAAGACTTAATTAGCTACAAATCTAGGGTTAGGATTAGAATAATGGTTAGGGTTACGATTAAATTAGGGTCAACGTAAGGGTTAGAGTTAACATTAAATTAAAACTAGAATAAATTAAGGGTTAGCATAAGGGTTACAGTTATTAAGGGTTAAATTTAGGTTTCGGATCAAAAGGTCACTGTATAAAAAACCCCACAATTTTTTTTTTTTTTTCCTAGAACTCACAAAAAAAATTAAGAAAAACATGGAAACAAGCATATTTCTAAACTTGGGACAAAATTTATAAACTATTTAGATGGGGTCGTTTTTAATGATTCTATATGGTTAAATTATGTTTTATGTCAAAGTTAGAAAAAGTGGAGTTTTTTATTTTTTCATCATATTTTATGATATTTTTTTGTAGTAAACTATACAGTATGATGAATACAATGGTATCTACTGAAAGCCCTTCTTATGGCGATAAAAACAATATATAATTTGTGTGAGTACAGTATGTGAGAAATAACACAGCTAAACACAAACACCCCAGAAATGTTTGCCCATGTCACCAAGGTAAAGATAAGGTCAAAAGGCCATGTCACTAACGGGTAAAGAGACTTAGAATTCATGATGTATGGCAACTCTGATTAATGCTGAAGAAATAAAAAGTCTCATACAAAATATCAGCGTACTGCTGAATAGGGGGCATTTTCATCTAATGTACACTAATGTTAGAGGAGTAAAAGGTACATATTTAAATAGTTATTTTATTGTAGAGGCCATAAAAAGCCAGCGAATGGACCTGCATTATAGGAGAGCTGTTGTCAGTGGTTACAGAATAAGAGCAATGAGCACTGTTAAGGATTGGTTTATAGGCAGGAATAAAGCAGAGGCAATGCAAGTTAGAACAAGGTTTAGAAAAAGCAGCTGGGATCTTGGACCATTCTGTAACCTCAGTGCAGAATTACAGAAGTCAGTTGACTTGTTTGGGGTTGCGGCCAGGATGTTTAAGGAGCTTTCTATGAAATGGGAGAATTATAACTGAAAGTAAATAGCTATCAGAAGGGAAAACAAATAATAGCAAAAATAAAGAAAACATTGCAATGTATTTCTTTTAATAACATCTAAGATTTGTTTATACACACCATCATACATAACATTACACTGTGAACTATCATGTTTATTGAGAGTTTAATACTGTATATACGTAGATTCCATAAGTAAAATGTAATATGCAAATATACATAGATGTTTAGTGTATAATAGGTCTATTAAACCCCCAAAATAAACAAAATTCCTTATAAAAGGGTTCCTTTAATATGTACTTTGTATTCTGTATAATGTACTGGAACAAAATCTTCAGGATGTTCTGTGCTCTTTGTTATACTATAGTGCTGACATCTTGTGCCTGTCTCACTGTTTGCCTGCTCACTCATACTACAGTGTCATACGTCCTAGTTGTTCATATTAGCATTTGCATACTCATTCACATACATTTTTTACATTAAATCCTGTTAATCACCCTTTCAAAACTGAGACACAGACAGCCCACTAGGAGCAACCCATGGTCACAGGACTTTCTCATGGATGCTGCAGCTTCATGAAATGATTTCTCACAAGTCTTTGCTCTTTGATAAAGACTATGGGATTTCTTTTGAATGGAAATTAGGTAGGCATACAGCTCTTTTTCGCAGTTGAAGCAGAGTTGATCTGGAAACTGGCATGCACTGTCAGCCAATCAGAGCACGGGTTTGCTGTTTGTTTCTGATCGTAGCATAGAGCAAGACCCTTCAGAGGAAAAATATGCAACATTCCAAAACAACAAATATGCAACATAAACAAATATGCAACACAAGCATTTCATAACAACAGCAAAACTAAGTATCCCAAATGTCACCTATATTTGAAATGTGCACATGAATATATTGTACAGAAGCCCATACAAAGATCACATCTGCAAGTCACTTATACATGCTGCCCTGCAGAACTTATAACATGTCCTTGGGTAACCATTGAATTAATTCCATAAGAACTACCTTGATTAATTAATTGATTTTCTCTAAACATGGATTCCCTCACAATATATAAATACATGGCATCATTCAGACGTAGGCAGAGTTAAGTTAAACTCTTTTTTATGATAATAGTAATTCAGAGAGTGTGATTGACAGGGATGGCTGTTTACGGTACAATTAATAAAAAGAGTGGATTTTGTTTTTCGCTTTCAGTGGGCCTTAAAACATAATAATTGTTCTACACCATCACTGTCAGACTTAAAGTACAGGTTTATCTATCTGAAGCAACCTTTAATGCACAGTTCAGCAGAAACAAAAGTACAATTTGAACCATTATATTGGTTCTGCACAATGCACAGCTGTGGATTTTAGAGTTATATGTCTACACATAGCCAAAGAATGTGAGAAATGTACTGCACTATTTTTTTCATAGCCAAAGAATGTAAGAAATGTACTGCACTATTTTTTTTATAGCCAAAGAATTTAAGAAATGTACTGCGCTAGGTTTTTCACTCACACGTACCGTATTTTTATTAGTCCCTGGCCTTATCTAACATCTAGGATAGCCTTATGCCTATCCCACTCATGCTAAAACACCTTCACTATGTTAACCTCTACCACTTCCACTGAAAGACTATTCCATGCATCCACTAACTCCAGGACATGTCCTAGCACTCATATTGCACACCCAGGACATGCCCCAGCGCCAACATGACTTCAGAACACACGCAGGGAGCATGAGAGGCAGCATGGGAGGATATCTGTGCATCTGGACAATGCACAGAAATCCTTTTGCTTGCTCGCTGCAGACAGTGCTGGTGAGTGGAGATCTTTTTATTTTTTAAAGGTGCCTCAATCAGTGGGCCCCCGAGCAGGCCCCCCTTCATGTCAGTCCTGATCATTTGCTTTGTAGATAGGAAGGTCCTCAGTCTTCTATTTTGATACATCTCTGGTTAATTCTGGATTTTAACAAATATTTTGTATGTTGCACAGCACACCAATTCCCATTAGCTCACCATCTACAAAGAGATATGATAGTGCTGAGATAAAAAGCCTTTGTTACAAGATGTAAGTTGGAATTTATAGCCAAAGAACAGAACAAGTTCAGATCCTGTTATTCTATTAATTACTCCAATTACCACAATGTTATGTATGACGCTTGTTTGTAATGGAAACCAGCATGTGGTGTAGAGATCCAAGAATACCTGAACCACAATTTCATATGATCAATATTATGTACAGTGTATCCCACAGTGCAACGCCGTAGGGGACTGTAGTAGCCTCTCATCTTTTTTACAGCTTCATGTAACTCATTGAATCCCAGACTAATGAATAACACATGACTTGACTTGAAAATGACCTACCTTTTTCATGCATATGAAAGTCAAGTCTAAAAATGTATTTGTTCATTAAATATATAGAATATGTGTTACTAAACATATTGAATTTACAAATAGCAGGTCGTCTTCTGCTGATCCGCCCACTCGGCCCAATGCATTTTCCTGGGGTCTGAGGGGGTGGGGGGTGAGGTTGAATGCATCTCAGTAAAGTACATTGGCCTTAATCAGGGGGATGATGTCCACTTAAAAGTGTGACTCAATGAACATTCAACAACTATTCAGTGTAAATCGTGTTCACCTTCCTGGTTTTTCCATTATGCCTTGTGTCTGTCTGATCCCATTTCTTATTTGTGAACCCGAGGAGCTCTGACTATTCGTGGGTGAAACCTGCTTTACTCTTCTTTTTGATTACTTTGGCCTTATCATCATTTTATAAATGTATATATGAATTCTTCACGGAAGAGTAGAGTATAGAAAAACCAAAGCAACAGGAAAACTTAAACAAGATTTCAGTGCACAGACTATTATGTTATTACAGTGCTAATTTAACAAAGTTTCCTAAAGTTCAAAGCTCCATTAATACAATAATAATAAAAATATTAATAACTGTTTACAAAATGTATTCATCACATGCCATTACCCAAAGAACTTACATTTTAGAAATTGTAGTGTTCCCACTTAAAATAAAAACAAATTAATGAAATGGAAAAGGTTCAAAAATTTTGGAATGAACTTTGAGCCAGAGATTTGCCTTCAAGAGGCTCCTCTCTGAACAGAATTGAGGTGGTAACCTCGAAATTCCCGTCAGGTCAAAGCTGCCAGTCAAAACATGGTCTGCTGCAAGCGCACAGCCGTCAAGGACCACTTGATAAGTTCACTGGCTGAAACTATTGATTGCCTTTGAAACCTGGGCTTCCTATAAGAAAAATGTCAGGAAAGAGCTGTCACGTTGGGAAATTGGGGAGTAAGTAAGCCTGACGGCAAGGAGGTCTGCACCTGACTTCCCTTCAAAACGTATTTTATACCAGTGGGATCGTGTTATACCGACCAGTAAATGTAGATGATACATTTGCACTTTAACTCAGCATGTTTATACCTATACTTCCAAACTAAGTTCCCAGAAAAATATATAAGAATAATGAAAACAAAGATGTGTTGGAGGAGAACACACATTAAAGGGGCTCTAACATAAATATAACTTTTTCTAGCAACAGAGAAATATATGGCATCTGAAAACAATACTTTTGGGGCTTAACTTTTCCTGTACATAAGAAATAAGGCAAGAGGCAGGGAAGTGAAGATAATGAAAACATGTGACTGTGGCCTAATCTGGAATGTGGCCTTATCTTAAAAAATAATAATAAAACAAAACAAAATTAGGCTACTATAAACCACTCCACAGATTGTTACTTAAAGGGTTAGGTCACCAAACTATTGTTTTTTTTCTGTGAATGTAGAGAATACAAAATGATCAAAAATGATACATTGTGTTAGCAGAATTGAAGCAAATGTCTAAATTAAGATGAAAGGGGATATTATTGATATCTCCTGCATATAATTTCCCCTACGGTGTGATATCGATATAAACTGCTTTTCAGTGGGAAATAGGTTAATTTGACATCAAGCCATGGGTGATGTCATAAACAGGAGACACCACAGACATGTTTAAAACACATTTTTCCTTTAAATTTATGGATTTGCTTGTAAATCATCTAATATACTATACTGATCATTTTTGATATTTTTAATTCTCCCCATGCACAATAAAAGGTGACAGAGTCCATTTAAAGAGACACTAACAAAGATTCACTTTATTGTGTATATAAAAATGTATTCACCTATTAGAGGCACTTTAAAAGTCCAAGCATGTGCAATAAAATCTTTGTTTTGTCCTTCCTAGTGAATGGAGCCTGGTCTTCTTGGACCGAGTGGTCATCTTGTAATGTGCGTTGTGGTCGAGGATGGCAAAAGCGTTCCAGAACTTGCACCAATCCAGCACCTCTTAATGGTGGATCCTTCTGTGATGGAATGTCCATGCAGAAGACTACCTGTACTTCATTGTGCCCGGGTGAGTCATATCTGTAGGTCATGTACACTAAGACGTGTCAAAGACACCTTACTACCCCTTATCTGACCACGACAAGTCCCATTGTGAAGTTCTTTTTCTATTTTACCTTAACTTGTACCCTGATATATTAGTGTCAGAGCCAGCCCTAAGTGAGTGAAGCTGCAACCAAACCGGTGACAACCCAAATTCACAAAGAAATGTAAACTTGTGCTTATGAATATAATAATTAGTCTCCACCATATGTGAAAATAAATTTTCAAATGGAGCATTTACAACCTGATTTGTCAGGATGATGTGTATATTGTTCTTATTCACATGTTCCACAAATGGTATATTCAGAATACACATGTAAAAGATAAAAATGGTATGCTATGGATGTATAACTATGAGCCAGTATATATCTCAATATACTCCCAAAAGGAGCTGGAATCAGTCCTTCTAAGTGGTATGCTCTACAGATGATGACTATTTTTATTAGTCTTTCACGTAAAATGAACTGGCAATTGAACTGCAGGTATCAAGCATTAATAACGAACCTGGAGAAATGGGAAAGTTGCTAAGTTATTAATTCCTAATTTCTACAGCTCACTTGGCAGTTCAGTTTTAACATATAGCCCACATACTACACTATTCCTAAGCATTTAATATTTCCCTTCATGCTCTTAGCCTCCTAATCCTACATTTTTGTTTCTTTTCCATTGTTTTAAATGTTTATTGTTATAACGCCTGCAGAACACACCAACATGGTCAGTGTAATGGATTGCATGGCAGTTGGATTGAAACATATTAAGAATATCTACTGAACTAATAAAATCGCTGTTTAAAATATAGACCTGTTTTTGAACAAGATGTTTTTTCAAATGATTGTCAACTTACAGTAATTTTACATAGTTACATAGTAACTAGAGTTGAGCGGACACCTGGATGTTCGGGTTCGAGAAGTTTGAGCGAACTTCGGAAAAAGTCCGGGTCCGTGCTCGAACTTGACCCCGAACCCCATTGAAGTCAATGGGGCACAGACTTTTGGCCACTAAAATGCCTCTAAAATAGTCATGGAATAGGTCAATTGACCTATTCGTATGAATGGGGACTCTATTTCGATTTATGGAATAGCAATAGCATTACATGTATTCTATAAACCGAAAGTCTACAAACTGAATTACTTTCGGTTTATAGCCAAACCTCCAACTCCAAAACAGACATACAGTGAAATGTCCGGGTTCGTGGCACGGACACCGTAATGTCCGGTACGAACCCGAACAGTGCGGTTCGGGTTCACTCAACACTAATAGTAACATAAGGGTTTACTCAATGCCTCCTACTCAATATGCCCCAGCAGTTGGGCCAGGTTGGGGCATAAAGTTGAACTTTAAAATGGACCTACATCCACCAAGTTTAACCCTTCTACCCAGGGTGTATTTTGGTTTCATGCTGCCCTACGCAGACTACATTTCTGCTCCCCCTTCCTCCACCCACATTGCAGAAGCATGACGAGCCTGATCACCCATGTTAAACAACCAGGACATGCCCCATCATCCACGTTGTACATCCAATCATCCACATTGCACATCCAGGACATGCTCCATCATCCACGCTGCACACCCAGTACATGTCCCATCACTCACATTGCACACCCAGGACATGCCCCATCATCCACATTGTACACCAAGGTCATGCCCCATCATCCACGTTGCACACCCAGCACATGCCCCATCACCCATGTTGCAAACCCTGGACATGCCCTATCACCCATGTTGCACACCCAGAAAATGACCCATCCTCCACATTGCAAACCCATCACCATACTGCACACCCCATCACCCATGTTGCACACCCAGGACATGCCCCATCAACCACGTTGCACACCCAGGACATGCCCCATCACACACACTGTACAGCCAGGACATACCCAAGCCAGTACCTGCAGCTCCCAAGTGTCTGGTGGCAGGCAGCCCCCAACTCCCAGTGCTCTGCCATCAAACATGAGCCAGGAGAGCAAGAGGAATCATGGTAGCTTGTCCATTTGCCTGGGCAATGCACGGATGAAATGCTCATAGGCCGAACACTGGTGAGGGGAAACCTGCTGATCTACCCAGCCAGTGTCTCTTTTGGCAAGTTTTTTTTTTCTTTAAATGGGCATCGTTTTTTGCTGTCCCAAGGCAGACAAGGCAAGTGCCATCCTAGGCACTTGCCTTGTCTGCCTAGCACTGCTTCTACCTATCATTCCTGATTTTGATCATGCAATTTAAGCTATTTTGAATGTTTCTGTTTATATGGAAAAATAATTTCTTGACTCCAAAAATCAATCAGATTTCTCCTTTCATCATGAAGCTCCACAATTGCAATGTTTATTCTATTATTGGAAGCCCTGTATGTCCTTCTTTTCTAAAAAAAAAAAAGACCCCTTTTGATGGCATCTATTGTGGTTGATAGCACTACCTCTCTTGGCAGTGAGTTCCATAACTTTATTGTCCTTACCGTAAAGAATTCCTTCATTTGTCTGTAAAAATATTTGCTCTTCCAGTCTCAGGGGGGATGATCTCTTTTTCTTTGTACATTTCTGT
This sequence comes from Pelodytes ibericus, assembly GCA_036172795.1. Classification (NCBI taxonomy): domain Eukaryota; kingdom Metazoa; phylum Chordata; class Amphibia; order Anura; family Pelodytidae; genus Pelodytes; species Pelodytes ibericus. The sequence goes on along the minus strand of CM069858.1, from coordinate 188,895,554 downwards.
TAATGAACAGGTCACTGGAGAGCTCTTTATATTGGCGATGTGCATATTTCTATAATGTTATCATATTTCCTCTATGATACAGTTTTTCTAGTATATATAAATAAATGCAGATTATCCTCCAATTCTACTTATTAGTTTTGTAGCCCTCCTTTGCACTTTTTATAGTTCCATGATGTCCTTTTTAAGGACTGGTGCCCAGAATTACTTTTTTTTACCGAACTAGCAGTAATATTTGCTATGCGGTAATCGGCTCCCTTTGTTGTGTGTAAAATTTGCATTGTAAGGGAGAACAATTGTGGGCGGTTGTAGAAAAATACTGGTTTATTAGAGTATGAAGAGGGTCCACTATACCAGTGAAACATTGAAGTCCAGGTAATTCCCATTTTCACTTGTGAGAATCGGGCTGTGTATAATCCAGGGGGCACCAGGTTGCCCGTCAGCACTACCCTGTGAAGCAGTGGAGGGGGGTGAATGGGGGGGAGAGTAGAGAGACACATCAGACATGGAGGGAGAGCAGAGAAACATATGATGAAGGGAGAGAGAGACATACATGGGAGAGAGGAGAGAGACAGAAATGGGAAGGGAGAGGACAGCATACCTCCCAACATATCCCCTCAGCAATGTGGAATGCTGGAGGGTATGGCTTGGGAGGTTGGCTGACAGTGCCATTGTGCATGTGCAGTTTGCACCGTCACTCACATTTTAAATACACAAACCTTCTCAATGAGATTGTATCTAATTGTGAGAAACACATCCCATAATTCTCTACTAGCAATGGGTCATAGGTTGGCAAATGATCATGGGATTTGTAGTTCACCAGCTGCACTAACCTAGCTCAAAATTTTAAGAAACAGTGGCGTTAAATTAAACATTTGCCATTCACTGTGCCAACAACTCTAAGCATCCATATACTTCCACATTATCGAACCTGATTTCAGTAAATAAGTCATGCAGATGCTGAAGTGAGCCGGCTTGTGTCATGTTAATGTTGTGTAAGAAATATATTTGCATCTGACTGAAGGGATTTGAATTCTAATTATGCTGCAGTTTCAATAGAAATGTGATTGATATGTACTGTAGGAAGAATGCTCAAATGACTACAATCCACGCCCAACAAATAAAAGGCATCCCAGTTTATTTAAGTCACAATGAAGAAGCTGTTCGTCCCTGCTGTTTTGTTTTGTCGGCACCTGCTGCAATAGAGCCTTTCAGCAAAGAGATTCAGACCTACATTCTGATGGTTTAACGTTGTGTTCATGAATATACCCATAACACAGGCATGAATGAACGCCAATAGGGAATATGTATAGTAGTAGTACACGCGCAAATAGGAATGATATGGACACCAGTGTATAGTGAGTTCAGGGGTTAATTTTAGTATTAGGGTTTGAGGGTAGCATTAGTGTTAGGATTAATTTTAGTATTAGCTCTCTGGGGTTAATTTTAGTATTAGGGTTTGGGGGGGTCACTTTTGGGGTGGGGTTCATTTATTGGGGGGGTAATTTATTTGCGGGTGTACGTTTTTTAAGCGCTGACAGTTCAGCGCTGAACTGTCAGCCCTTACATTGCCAAGATGAAGTGGCCGCGTTCTACTTCACCGCTGACAGTTCAGCGTTCAAACTGCCGCGCTGAACAGTCAGAGGTGAATCAGCCGCGCTGAACTGTCCTAGACGCGGATATTTCACCTTTTTACATAACTCCCAATGATGTGTTTACTGTAAATTATGTGTACAGATTGTGCTTCTTAGTTTATCACCAACATTTCCGGCATTATAATGTCATAAAATGTATGCTGTACTATTACTTATTCAATTTGATGGAAACATAGGATGGCAGTCAGCTAATGTCTGTGCTCTGCCTAGGTGCACAGACATCCTCTTAGGGTGCCTTTCGCTCCCCGCATGTCACTGGAAATCAGAGTGTCAGTGGTCAGGTGATCTGCCGGTGGTCAGACTCCAGTGACCCGTGGGCAGTAAAAAAGTTACAGTTAGGTGCTGGAGAATGTCCTGGGTACCTGAGGTGTCCTGGGTGTGTTGAGGTAAATTCTGTGAGTACAATCAGCATTCTGGGGTGATTATTGTCAATGCAATCAATGTGTTGGCTAAGTACTCTGATTGAAAACAGCAAGAGGGGGGAAATCCTGGGATCCCTGTGGATGCTGAGGCAAATCCTGGGTACTATCTGGGAGCTGGAGCAAGTCCTGGGTACTGTCTGGGTTAAGTCATGGGTGCAGACTGGTTGCTGGGGTAAATCCTGGTTAATGGGGTTCGTCCTAGTTGCAATCTGCTTGCTGGGATAAACCCTAGGTGCCAGCAAAGCATAAATAAAATTAGCTTTGTGTCCATGGCCCCCTCTTAGACCCCCTAAATATTATTGCTGGAGATACTACTGGCTGTGAACCAGGCCTGGGCTGTCCATCACTGATCACAAACTGTGAGACTGCAGCATTACAGCATGTAATGATCCCAGCGTATCTATATGTTGATAACTCCCCTCCAGGGGGTGACACCAGCAGGAATTAAATCTACTGGCGTAAACCTCCAGCAATGATGTTACACCTTCTTTGTGGGCGTGTCTGTAGAGGAGGCATTCCTAGAGGAGCTGGTGCCTGCAGTGAAACCCTTGGGGGAATCCTGGTGGAGGAAGAAAACAGTATACAGCTACGCACCTTGTGTAGTTTGCTGTGTGATGTGCATTGTCAGATTTTGTTTTCTTCTGCTTCCTCAAGGTGATGATCAATAGCCTGCCCTGGAGAAAATGAGGTTGAAGAAAACAGCATAAGGCTATGTACCTTGCATGTCAGATTCTGTTATCTTGAGGTGATGATCAGTATCCTATCCTCTGGTCCATCCCACTGGCTATTCTGACTTTCCTCTGTTTCCTAAGTTCATGTGTACTTTGAAATGTATTAAAAAATTATTTATCAGCCCCCACTTTATTACTAAAGTGCACAAAACAGTAGACAATTTCTTATCATACTGTACTCGTATGAAAATAATATGTACTTTGTGCACTTTAGTAATGGACATTTTACTACAGCAACTTATTTTCTGCCCCTGCATTAGAAATGTTGGTGTCTGAAAGTCATGTTAAACACCTACAAGCCTTTAACACTCTTGACAAGGTTGACCAATCAGTATTTGGCCTTAGCACATGTGATCAAGCGAACAGTATTCTATACAGAGCAACAGCACTTCACATAGCTTTGTCTAATGCACTGTCCAGTGTACATGTTATTACAACTTTTTTATCTGTAAAAATATCATTATCTGGGCTGCGTTTCATTACACATGTACATACAGTTATTTAATAAATGGGGCACAAATAAAATAAAAAGTGAGGCACTCATTGTACATGGATCATAAATGACCTTTGTGAATCTACTGCATTACTGGGGTTTAATTAAAGGGAAACTATTGCCAAAAAATTAGTCACACCTGTTAAATAAATAATTTTGCAAAAAGGGACAAATAGACAAGTGCATATCTTTTTAACAAGAACTGGGATGGTTGTTGAAAATGGATAGGGATTTGATTTAAGTCCAGAGAATAAAAAGGCTCTCTTCTAATTATTAACTTGTAATCTTTAATATTGATTAAATGATGAGGTGAGAGGAGGTTAAGTTTGACCTTGAAAAAAATGTTTGTTTTAATTCACCTTCTATTATAGACAAATAAAGGCAAATTAAACTAGTGCTTTTTTTTTAAAAAAAAATAAGTCAAATTCAACCTCATAATGGGTAACCTGGGAACCTGCCAAATGTCACCCAATCTGAAGCCTCCCTGTCCCCTGCCGTACTTTGGGTGATATTTTCAAAACCAGCCAATAGCAGGCACGGGATTAATAACTGGGTGTAGAGGCTATGAGCCAATAAACAGGCTCCCAGCCCTGTTAATAATAGCCTTTAAATGAGGCAAGTTGAGGGAGGGTGTTTGGACATTAAAGTCCAACTTGCCAATTTGCCAAACTCCCTTAGGATTTTAATTAAAAGCAATTTGTTATTGGTTTTCACTGAAACTAGTTCGAGAAGAGAAATTGGGATGGACTATGGTGAGGGGGCAGGAGGTTGAGTTATGGTTAGTGAATATTGTCAGGAGGTCGACTTCGGAGATAGACTTTTAAAGTGAAAGTTGACATCCCAAATCGACCTCGCACCATACTTTAATTTTAGTTAATAAACCCATTGAAAGTTTACATTACAAATGATGTTGTGGGGATCCCGGACCCTGTCCCCCACCAGGCCAGAGTCCCTTACCTTCATCCGCTCAGCCCCAAGTCCTTACAGATGTATATGATTAATAATGGAACAGTTTCTCACTTTTGTAGTTAAGGTTCCACATTAGTTCTTAACTATTTCAGTACTGAAGGGTGTGTTGCGCACTCAAACCGTAGTTAGTGCAAAACATTTTGAGGCATGAATTCTGTTTGGGATTTTAAAGTGACCGCATTTCCAAAAGGATGCTCTGGAACCTAGGCATCCAACTGTGGCCCTCTGACTGTTTCTGTACTACAACTACCATAATTCCCTGCAATTCTAAAAAGCTGGTAAGGAATTATGGGGTTTGTAGTTCTACAGCAGCTGGAGGACTGTAGTTGGATGCCTATACTCTAGAACAATCCGAGCAGAGCATTTTAATGCTACATGAAGTGCACATTAGGCACATTATCTGCTAACAATCTCTTTTATTTGTGGCTTAGCATTAGATCTATGTACTTTTGATTTCCTCCCCGATTTTGACAAATGATATTGTCTTTGTTTTATTCATTTATTTGCATGCTGTATATGCACATAATTAATTTGGAAATATACCTACAGACTTGCCAATGAAACCCAGAACTTGTCAATACACACAAGCTTTTAAATGCACCCCATGACATGCCAATGCACCCACAGGCTTGCCTATACACCCCCAGCCTTACCAATGCACCCCCAGGATTGTAAATGCACCCACAGACCTGTCAATGCATCCCCAGGACTTCAAATGCACCCCAGGAGTGCCCAGGTGTCTAGTGGTGCAACTGGAGCATGTCTGTGTGCTGCTGTGTCCCCTACTGTTGGGTATTCTGAGATGGAGCACCAGGAGGAGCGTTTTGTCTCAAAAAAATCAGGCTGAAGTGCTGGGCAGGATAAGAGAATGTCTGTGAGGAGGATCCAGGTCCATTTCTATTTAAAATGATCTGAGTTGGAAACATTATCAACTGAGCTATCATCTTGTTATATAACACAACTTAGATTGTAAGATTGCAAGCAGGGTTGTCTACCTCATATATTAGCCTGTTTCTGTTTGTCAAACCTAGGATGTAGTTCCCTCCTAAGTTTTGTACCAAGGACTATGTAAGTGGCTGACACTATGTAAAGAAATGTTAAACTTTGAATTACAGGTATTCTTCATGGATATGTTCCACTGTTTCCAACAGGGTGCATTTATTGGAGAGGATGGTATTATTGCACACTGATGCAGTCATTTTTGTCTTGGCTACTTTGACAAACAAGAGTGACTTAGTGGTAGAGAGACACACAAGAGGTAATGGGGGTAGAGAGACAGAAAAGAGGGAGAGAGTCACAGAGTACTATGGGAGATGGGAAAGATATGCACCACTGTGTGTTAATCTCAGGTAGACTGTATACTTTGGGTAGCTAGGTGGCACTGTGTGTATGTCTCTGGCAGACTGTATAGTTAAGAAAGCTATGTGGCACATTGTGTCATATGTGCATGTCTCTGGCACACTGCATCCTTAGGAAAGCTATGTAGCATTGTGTGTGGATCTGGCAAACTGTTTTTGCACCATGTGTAGGTATCTGGCTAACTGTATTTAAAAAATAGAGTCAGAATCCGTTTGGGTGCCAAATATATTACATAAGCCCCACATCTGTGAGAGGTGATGTTAAAAAGAATCATTAAAACCTATCAGTACTGAAGCCCCATGTGGATTATTTCTACTCGATTGACGGATCTAAAGTTTATTCTTGAAGACCTTTTGCTCTTAGAATGTTTCCAATTGCATTGACATTTCAAATAAGAGATGAAAATGCAAAACAGAGGAAAGCAATATAAAATTAACACAAACACAAATATTTGGAAGGATGCTGTTTTACAAGTTGCTGATTTTTTTGGAACTTCTTGGGTAAGCAAGAAGAAATTATTGTACACTAATACTAGTGGTTCTAGAACACTGGTCAAAGGTCAGCAGAGCCAATCTCTACTCTATTTACCTGTAACAAAAATAGGCAAGTAGAATATTCGGAAGATTTATGGCATTGGTATAGCCAAATTAGATGCCCCAAGGAAGCTTAATGTGTTGAGAAGCCAGCAAGGCTAGTCTATGTTTGCTGAATACTACCCCTTTCTGGGAGAAACAGTATTCTGTTAAACATAAAAGTAACATGTGGTAGAGTTCTGATTCAGGACCAAAATCACGCATCCTGATTTTCTAGGTTGACAGAGCCATGTGATGAGTGAGGATTTTAATTTCTAATTAATATATCTCTTTTTATATATATACCTGGCCTGTTGGGAATTTTTATTTGGATGCCATACATATAGTCATCTGTACTGTAAATGACCATGTCTATCTGAAAATTGGTTTTATAATGATTTAATATTAATAGCAGATGTGTTCTTCAAAATCTACTGAACTTATATATGATCTAGATTTTTAAATAATAAAACAAAGCTAGATATGTCTATGTACCTCATAGTATCGTATAACCTTGTTGTCATATTTCTCACTTGCCAATCTTGCTGTAAGATATCTATAAATTATATATTTATGGTATTCTAGATATATTCACCCTATTCACTAAATGGAACTCAAGCTCCCTCTGCCCCCACCTTGCCAAAGTCCATCTCGATCTCCCATCTTGAACCCCCTTCAGTGAAAAGCAATACAAGTTGCTATTGACTACAAACCGAAGGGAATTCAAATTGGGAGGCGGGTTGGACTTTGACATCCAACCCCTTAATTGCCATCAAATGTGTGAGTATTTATGCTGAACAATATCAGATAAATTTTTTTATGGATATAATAAAAATAATAATTAAAAAAGGGCACAATATGCTGGTGTCTAATGTCATCCCAGGTTTAAAGACAATACGAGAATAGTTGGAATGTTGTGTATTGTTTATTTGTGTCAGTAAGTGATTTAACACTACTGAGCTAATACAGGTATGTCTATGATTTTTAGTGGATGGTAACTGGGAAGTTTGGAGTGAATGGACAGTCTGCAGTCCAGAGTGTGAGCACCAGAGGGAACGAGAATGCACAGCTCCCGCCCCGAGAAATGGAGGAAAGTCCTGCGAAGGTCTCAGCCAGGAGTCTGAAAATTGCACAGAAGGACAATGTGTTCAAGGTGAGAATTTGAATTAACATAAACGTGTATTATATATAGATCTGCTGAAATCACACTAATAGTAGTGCTATAGTCAAGTGCGCCAATGTAGAAAGTGAAATCCAGCAAAAGATTGGAGTTAGTGGCACATGAAACAGCACAACCTATGCATAACAAAAACTGCTGCAAAGTGTCAGGAAATCTCCACATCAGTATTGGTCTGGAATACAAGAATATATAAAAGGCCATCATGACCATGGTTGTCAGTCATTTCTTCATACCTGGCACTGCAGGGGTTGGACAGTATCTCACTTAGGTACTGGGCTTTATATTGTCATGCTTCAAACAAAAATGTCCTCTTTTGAAGAATTATGGCAAGTTCCCTCCCTCCCATGCTTTTTTATTTGTTCCTTTTTGGTTTGGGGAAGTGGATCCCCGAGGTTTGTGCGACTGCAGGGTTTGGCTATTTTGGGGTATGGCCAAGCCAAGTGGGAGCTATCTGCACGGGCTCCCCGTGAGCTTGTCTCTTGAAGTTTGAAGTACAGCTACTGAGCAAAACATTAATGCCAGTAGCTGCAAAGACATAGTTTTATGTTGCGCCAGATCCTCAGGGGTCCTGTAATGGTGGACTTAGATAAGTTACACGCTACCACTTATTGATAATGGATTATAAGTATTGCATATAATTATATACATATTGTTTGTTATATGTTATTGATACTTGGTTATTATTATTTAAACACTTGGATTGGTATAGTATTACTTGTTTTATGTTTAAAGCTATATTCAGCTGTTAATTTATGTTTCAGCAGTTTCATATATTTCTAGCCACTTCTGAGTCTGCATAATTCATTATTGTGGGGGAATGTATCTGTCATACCTTGTCCATGGCTGTGTAGTGGAGTTTTTGAGACTCTATTAAGGCATCTTGCAGCAGGATTCAAAACTTTATAAAAACAAAATGGTTAATTGATTTCATATACTGGACATTTGCTCTGAAAATGTTTTTGTTTTATATTCGAGCAAATACAGTATTTATATTAGCATGGCATTGTTGTGGGTGCTTAACCACTTCTGGAAAATGAACATACCTGTTACATCTTGTGGTTAATTCCAGATAGGCAGTGATTCATTATCGATGTCTATGCTTATCTGGTTTTGCTATGATACCTCAATATTGAGGCATCAAGAAACACAAAAACACTGAGGCACCTAAAGCGCTCCACAAAGCAATCACAGACTCAATATTGGATGGCAGCATGCCCCTCCATTATGATGCTTCCCTCTTTCAGGCAAAAGTGACTAAAGTACTAATGTAGTAATATAGAGAATTCTGTTATTTTTGCATGACAGATATACTTTAAATGTGCTTTAAAGTTTGAACTATTCATTGTAACCTTACTTTAGAAGGAATTCATGTTATGTTGGGTTATATGTGGTAATAACAGATGCCGTGTAGGAAAGGTTAGCTGTAATTTTAGTAAGTAAGGATAATTCACCTTTACTCATTAAAATTATATCTAACCTTTTCAGTACATGCAACTGAATAAAAAATGTAGGCAAGTAACATGGGTTGGAAAGTGAACTGACATTACCGGAGTCAGGAAGATGATTTCCAAAGCTAGAACATTATATATCCGTAAAGTAAAATGATATTATGGCATTAACTAACTGTGTCATCCGTGGTCCTTCTGCTCATGTGCATATATTATCAGTGACCCAAGCTTTATGTATTTCTTTGAAACATATTTTAGCAGCCCGATAAGTTTCACCAGAATCTCTAGAATAGAGTTATCGAGTATTAACAAGGTCTATTCAGTACACTGTGAGTGTTTTGGTCTAACGCTTTGCAACTTGGTTGTCAGCAAATCACACCGCTGTGTGAATCAACCTCCATGGGGGTAAATTAACTCCAACGTGAAGGTGATGAACAGGCCTTACACATCAATACATCAATTATGTTCATGGAAAAGTTTGAAAAAAAAAATGGTATTAGATCTGTTTGGAAGCAGAACTTCTCTAAGTAGTTTATCCCAAAATTGCAGATCAGTTCTCAAGAGACATAAGATAAGTGTCTGTGAAGAGTGGGCACAAACGCTTGCTAGTTCTCTAACTTAAATGTAAGTATGTTATGTTCTTCTTGCCTTGTATTTAAACTGAATTTTAATCACATTTTCTCTTCTGCCTTATTTTGACGACATGAGGGAGATAAGTATACACACCCTAAGGGTCACAGATATGCCCATCAATTTGTCATGGGCAGGGTCCTGGTGCAGGAGTTCAATGTGCAGGAATGGAGGCGCATGGCCTTGTGCAGGGTATAGAACTAAAGGAGACATACACAAACACATACATTAACACAGGACTATCCTAGGACTAGATAAGGGTAAATGGGGACGGTTCAGTTACACCAAATGGCCATTATATGATGAGCTTACAAACCATATCAAGGTAACTCACAATATAGTAAGTCCTGAACTAACAGCAACAACACAGAACATACCTGGGACTGCACAGACTAGTAACTGAAACACAGAGCACAAACGGGTATGGTGCATTTAAATAGACGCAGATACATAAGGAAAACCAGGAACAGATCAGAGCAAAATACAACTTAGGGAAAAATCAAGCATAAAGCATAATATTAAAGGAACACAACACGGATAAGGGGAAACATCAAGTATATGGGGACACAGCAAGTAGAAGGAGTATAGAAAGGTAGGAACTAAAGCAAGCAAGGAAACACAGCGAGAGACAGGAGAGACTGGATACAGAATAATCAGCCTGGATGAGCCTCACATAGCATGATAAATATTAAAGTCTAGATGAGCTTGACATAACCCCCTTCTTAAAGAGCGACCTCTGGGAGCAATCAGCACAACTGCATAGTTCTATAACTTTTTCAAGTGAGCAAAAACAAAGATGTGAGGAACAGAAGTTATCATAGCTAACGAAAATAGTCCAGATGGAGGTCCACTAAGTAGCAGGAGTTCAGGCACAGGACTTAATAAAAATGAATTGGTCAGAAAACAGATTCCAGGTGCGATGGCACCGTGACATTGCCTGGTAGAGCCTCACATAATTGAGCAGTGCTCTGCTCAAAAAAATGTGAGTTGAATATATACTATTTGCCACAACACTAAAAAACGTGTTTCACGTGTTTTGTCATATGTGATTTCCACCATGTGTTTCATTGTACATTCAGTATTATCAACAGGTTAAAATATGTCCTGTACATACTTAGTTTTCGTTATCTATTTCAAGTGCACCTGGTCTATTTTGCTAAGCGATGTTAGAGTTAAAGAAATCTGTTCCAAATTTCATCACACAGCTCCTCAACCACAGAACATGCCGGCAAAGGGTAATTAGTGTTTGAACATTTGAAGAAAAAAAAAAAAAAAGCCACTCTCCAAAAGCTATTCAAGCACCCAGACATTAGAGTTTATAATGCACACTACAGCATCAAAACCTATTTATCATACAAATGGTATCAAAGTACAAGAGGCGTATTCTCCGATTACAACAGAGCTTATCTCCACTGCATGGCTGATCCTCACTTCTTTTCATAAAGAAGCCATTGAAAGGCCTATGGTTAATATTGAATAGCTGAATCCTGCAAACTCTTCTCAGTGACTGATTGCAGATGGGGAGGTGAAAAGATCTCAGCCCTTCATTCATTATACTAGCAGCAAGGTCCCACCGGCACAAACAGCATCTGTTATCACTTGGGCATTCAGATTTCTTACTTTGTTCCAGATTCTTTAATCCCTTCAATGCTGGAAGGGCATCTGCACAGTGTCACCTGCCTCCTCCATCAGTAATGACTTTAATATTCAGTCTTTACATCCTTGAAACAGGAAAGTGTGAATACAGACAAGACAAGCAGAGAGCCTGAAACGTTAGGCAGAAAACAAGACCCGATCTGAGTGGAGCGACTTGGTAGAGGGTTCTACTTACCCAGAGTGCATTCTCATTGTCTGCTGGTTTAGCTGGCATCTAGAGAGTTAATCAACTCTAGAGGGTTAACTCATGCATGTCTAGCATACTTTATATGTATATATTTAGTACCGGCCGGTCATTATATATATATATATATATATTATATATATATCATTACATGTTGGTTTTGAGATTCCAATTTCACTGTATATACACATATCTTCTTGTTTTCTCTGGCTTACATGTAATGAAGAGAATGATGGACATTCAGAGTGATTCTGACTCTCTCTTTGGGGGCATAGCAGAGCAATTTTTGTTCATTCCATTGGAGAGTCTCTGCAGCACCAATCCTAATGTTGAGTTCAGTATGACTGTTTCCGCTTCATACTATCCTTCATACTCAGAAAGAGTAACGGCTAGTTCGGTTTTCTTTGGTTACATGGAACAACACTAAAAATGGTCTCATGGTTGCAACCAACAGCAGCAATCTTATATAGATGTGGAACATCTTCACGAAAAGTCATTTCATAAGGCATTTCTGACAAGAGATAAAATTAAATGTTGTCAGTTACTGTTCTAAGCTTTGCCTAAAGCTTGGCAATGTCCTCAAGGGACGTCAGCTAGTCTGTCCCTCTGTAGATATTGCCAGACAGCTCCATCTGATGATCACCATGTGGCTTCCTAATTGCCATGTTGTGTTCGTGTATGTTCTTTTGTACTGAGCTGAGCACCATAGGCTGACATGAATTCAGACTCTTTGCTGCTCTGTGGTATGAACACCTGTGAGGAAAGTATTTCCCATGTGTAACTCTTGAATATTTATCAGACTGCCAAACCCTTGGGCCACAACGGATTCATAAGATGAACCTAAGAGGTTTCTGTGGTTTCACGTTTTTAGGGAGACACAAGCCTACCAAAGGGTTAGTGAAAAGTCCCCCATTTGAAGATGGGAATAATTTATAGTTTTAGACCCACAATTTTATCCAGATCTTTAGATTGTAAAATACAATATATAGATGAGGACTAAACCCTCAAGAGCAACTTTTAATCAAACAGAAGACCACTTCTGTCTATGATGCTCAGTTAATTTGGAAATCTGTGGAAACACCTCAGGGCTGCCATGTTGCAGAACTAATTGTCCATAACCTGGCAGACCATGTCTGTCTCCTTACCTGCTATTGGCTGTGTGCAGCGTGACTGACACGCACTCACACCAATGAGAGAGACTCACACCAGTGAAACTAACTGGACCTTCTCTCACTAATGTTCTGAGAACTGCTCTGCAGAGATGGCAGCTCCCTAGACTTTGCTTTTGCAAAGACCAGAGGTTAATATCTTTTGAATGGTGCACAATATTATTTTGAATAGTGCACCATTACAATTACAGTTTTAATGAGGCAGAATTGGCCATTTGCCTCATTAAAAGAAAGAAAATAGGGTTTAGACCCTCTTTAACCATAGCGAATTATGTTATGACTAATGAGAATATTGGACACAAAGTGGGATGTAGAGAGCTAAAATTGGAGCAATCAACAGAACACATTTCATTGATTTTTTGGAAATTCTTCATGATGAATATGCAGTAATCAGTTGGCTTTAAAACTGCTCCAATTTTCTTTGCTAATCATAGTCCTTTAGTGCTATAAAGTTGTATAGATCTGGTCATGCTGTTTTCTGGTGTTGAGAGGCGCAATGTGTAGATTTTTCTTTTGTTTTGTATTTTGTGTCACCTGATTTATTTTCTAATTAGTTTTTTTTTAGTTAATTGTTCTTTTTCGTACTACACACTGCTGCATTCCTCGTCTCTGAAAATATGGTAGACGTTTGTTTCAATGAAGGACATCAAATATCTTGCTGAAATCTATAGATTACATTACAGGTCCATCTTGATTACAGACAGACCACTTTCCTGGATATTTATCATCAATCAATTAATTGCTGAAACCTTTCAGTTTCCAAGAATGTCTGGATATGAGCTACACCATTCTACCCTCCCAAACATGTATTATTGATTGACATGGCTCACGTGTTTTAGTATTTCAGGAAAAATAAGAAAACTAAGCATACCGCTATGTTTTATTTTGATTTTTGCCAACTTAAAAAAACTGCTTGATACAGAACAGTAGGTAGCAGTACATATTATTTTGAATTACTGGCAGCTGAAGATATATGGGATTAATATTTATGTATCTTTGTATATATGTTTTTTTTTTTTTTTTTTTTTTTTTATTAGGGTTTGAAGTATCTAGGGTCTTGAATTTTGTCTGGGACATACAGAATGGTCATGTATGACAGCAGAGGGAGTACCTGGGTAAAGAAAACCCATTCCAAACCTCCTCCCCCATTGGACACAAGACTTATTTATGGTGTAAAAAACGCCACAGCAATTTTATATAAAACAGAGTTAGGATGTATCAGATGAAAACCATAACTTGTAACTTAGAAATGTATGAATAACACAGCCTAACAAATAAATCTAATACTTGCCAATCACTAACCCATAACCTTAAACTTAATCTTGGGGTGCTCACCTCCCCTTTGTCCATTAATGCTGGCTCTTCTAGCTCAGTGGGGATGTCCAAAGTATAACTACTACATTTTGAAATGTTAGGGAAGGGCTGAGCCCCCACTCAGCTACATTAACCATGACTCCTCCCCCTTCCAATAGCAAACCCCAACTGGCAAGGAATGAACTCCCACCTGCTGTGACAAGAGAAACAAGTTAGAACACACAGAATACAATTAACAATGCATCAATTGAAATTAGGGAGGGAGGACAGGAAACTGCTACTGGGTGGGAAATTCTGGAATGGCTGCAGAAGAAAGGGAACTGGGACATAAGTTCCTATCACTAAACCCCTCCCCCATACAATCTGTCATTCATCCAGTCACTCTCCCCCACGCTCATTCATGTGCTTGTCCAGTAATTTGCATAACTCCCAGGGTTATTGTCTGAGCCAATTAAAGGAAAATGCACGACTCGATAATAGTAACTATCATTATTATTATAATAACAAAGTATTCAGGGGTTTGGAAATGGAAAAAAAAAACTACTTGACAATCTACTGATACAAAATAATCAAAACTATATTGATAACAAACCATATTTAAATAAGGTCTTTATTAATAGTAACTTTGGAATAAGCGCTAACAATACTTAAATGCAATCAACAAATGCAAGTAGATAGTGAGGGTCAACAGATTTCCAAAGGAGAATTGTAACTTATTTTCTCAAGAAATTCACCCATGCAACATACAATAGGACTATTAACAGTACTAACATGTCTCTGGTCCTCCATGGAATAACTTCTTATTTTTATATCATTTATTTGTATTTATTCATTAATTTTATTTTATTTTTAGCATGAACCCTAACCCTAGGTTTATGTATACACACATATATATATATATATATATATATATATATATATATATATTCACACACAGACATATACAGTTCATTTTTTGGGGGGGGTTGTTTTCTTGTTTTTGTTTTGTTTTTTAGAATCCCCACGTTTTAGTGGACCTATATGATTTTAGGCCACCTTTTCTCTAAAACTTCTGTAACAGTGACAGTTTTATGAGCTGGGAAACGCTAGGTATGATTAACAGGTCACAGTTGACTATTCAAGGTCCAGAGCATGTTAAAACATTTAATATGCCAACTATACTTAAAGCTAAAGAGATTATGAACATAAACCACAAATAGTCATTTTAGACCACCTGCCAGTACCTCCCGTTATAATAAATTGCAATCATTCCTAAAGGTTTGTAATCATTGTTATCTGAATAGTAGGGTGAGATTTAATTTTATATTTTCTCTATAGTTTTTAGCTTACTGCTACTCCATGTTACGATTTAGCTTTAAAACATTGCCAATGGACAAGGTACTACCGAAACCTAAAATGTTATGGAAGAGCAACTGCAATTTGACCTCTGTGTTAAGATACCTCCTTTTATTTTGCATAACTCAATACAAAGAAACAACCCATTAACACAGTATTAACACACTCTGTGAAAATGGTTGCTTTATTTTCATTGTTTTTATTGATAAAGACAACATTGGCAGGTGCTGTATTTTGGGACACAATGGCCAAATAATTGAGATTCTGGCACTAGACTCACAAACCATAATAATAAAATACAATAAATGAAAAAACAAATAGATCCCTTTGAAATTTAATAAGATACAATGCAGTACATGTCTTTACCTTTTTAGATTCATTAATTGTATACTTAGTACAATGAACAAGTATGCAAGATGAATGTAGTTCTAATATTAAGCGCACCTTTTTTCTTCTCCTATTTCCTTCTCTCTTTTTTTAGAGAAAAAACCTCTTCATGAAATAAAACCACAAAGTAAGTCACTTTTTTTCTTTTGTCAAACTATTCTCTTATCCAAATGTTAGTCACCATAGAGACAGCAAAGTACATTAAATTATGCAGAATATCCAACCATGAACTCACAGTGATTGACGGATGCTGAGTGGCAAACTCAAAATAACCTCTCATGGGCTTTAAAACCTCTCAGTATGACGGGTGGACCCAGGTATCAAGGCATGTCAGCCATCCTGAATCTGTCACATCAGTGTGTGTACATTTACCATTATGTTTGTGTGGCTACTAGGTTGGAATTCTGTTGTTGGGAACAAGTGTTCAAAGAAAAAAGTACAGAATGTAAACAGTGGGGAGGGGATGGTGGCTGCAATTGATTGTTCTCCACTCCCTTTGGGTTGCCACCTTTTTCTTCAAAAACATATTGGCCATGGCATTACCTCCATTTACATAACTTACCTCAAGAAAATGTTATATTGGTCTGACAGGAAATATTGATTGAGTGAAAAGCTAGCCTTTTCCCAAGAAACTTCTGCTGAAAGGGGTTTGTTGACTTCTTAAAGTGTTAGATATTGTGAAAGATGGGTCCAACTGGAGAAAATCTTTATCCTTGACCGTAGGGCCCTTAATTGTATGTTTTACTGCAGAGTAGAGTTGAGCGAACCCGAACCGCAAAGTTCGGGTTCGTACCGAACATTAGGATTTTTGGACCCTGGACCCGAACAGACATTCCACTGTATGTCCGGGTTGGAGTTTGGGGTTTGGCTATTCATATCGCCTAAACAAATTTAAAATTACTAGTGACTAGACAGTTATTGCTGCCCAGTCACTAGTAAAATAAGGCCCGAACACGCCAAACCCGAACATCCAGATGTCCGCTCAACTCTACTGCAGAGCAATCTTCCCATGTTTCTTTGCAGTCTTGCAAATTTCTGTAGCCAAAACTTGACTTTCAGGAGTTAGAGTCAGGAGTGGCTTCCTCAGCCGCCGAAGCCCACCATTTTCACAAAATAAAAATGAATTCAGGACCTTTCAAGCAAAAGGAACTGAACACCACCGAATTAAAATCTAAATGTTTTAGAAATATACATTAAAGTATTTGACAAAACACCTCAAGATGTACATGATGAGGATAACAGCAACCATCTGACAGGTCTTCTCCCAATAGTCATAGAAGGATTCCTACGTTTGTCCTTTGCAGTTTTATCATTCTAAATTTGATGTACATTATTAAGCCCCTGATTACTGGAGTGTGAGGGAGTACTGGTAGATGTATGTGCTTTTGGTATATATAAGATAATTCTGTGACTAAAGTAACCAAAAGAAATATGGCTTTTTAAGGTGGAACCTAATGGTGAATAAACTCTCTATTACTCCACATAATATTTAAATAAAAAGAAGCAGCAGAGTGGATCCCTTATTGACTACTTTTATTAATGTATCGATTTCCTACTGACAACGTATGAACTAGGCTTGGAATCTTTTGCAGTAAATGTTGCATTCAAGTGAAACCCAAATTGGTATTGGAAATCAGTTTGGCAGAATTCAAGAGCAAATCAGTGAATTGTCTATTCGCTAAGATCACATACTTCTGAATTAAGCTACTTCTAAAAGTGGAGTAATTACCCTGGAAACCAGTGGAATTAATCTGAAAATTACTCCATGGTTAGAAGTTTGAACCAGAATTGTTCTTCACACATTACACCCTGTATGAATATATTTCAGTTAATAATAGGTTATACAAAAATAAATTTTATTTTAAAATGATTCATTCACATCTGTACCCAAACATTCATTCAACCCTAATTATTGTTATTGTTGGCAAACTATTTTATTTCCCCCTCACCCAATTAGTTTGTTATAACTTTTATTGAAACAGGGAGTCCATACAAGAAGTGTATCATTTCCATTGAAGCTTAGAAATCCATAATTCTATTTTTTTTCAAGTATTGAAAGTTCGGAAAACAATCCGAATCTTATTGGCTCAACCATTCACTATTACATTCACTATTAAATGTCTCTTCTCTATATTGTAATGGTATAATGACATGACCTGTTTCCAATGTATTCCTATAATTTCACAATCCCACTATATATGGCCTATCTGCTATTGACAGCACCAACACATTGGCTTGCAATCAGGATGGATTTTACCTTTATGGAGTCAGATACCACTTTTATAATAGTTTGACATGAGTCTCTGCTAAGCTTAAGAAGTGGATCGCTGATTTCGTTATTTTTATTGCTGCTAGTCAGTCTCTTTCGTCAACATCTATCTTGCGTTCTTTTTCCCAGTTACCAATAGTTGGTTGAGATTTTAGGTTGAGAGTTTCTAGTAGCACAGAATGATCTTATGCCAACATTATTTTTCCACTGACCCATAAAGAAACCATCCATCTCACCTTTATCTGAGTGTACTCTAGAGGGTATATTTTTCCGCTAGGAAGTTTTTAATTCTAAGGTAAGTATACTGTTCTTGCATACTTGTCATATCTGTTCATTATATCCAAATCTATTGAAGTGATGTTTGGCACAGCGGTTGTCACGTGACATTCTGGTGATCAGATTCAGAAAGTTGCAGGTCAAGGTATTCTGTGACTGTATATGATGTACAGACCAAGCAGCACTACAAGGGACATTTTTGACATGAGTAGCAAAGTGCACCCTTCTGCAAGCTTGTTTATATAACTCTTTGTATGTGTGTGTGTATATGTGACTGTGTGTTTATCTTATTGTGTGAGTGTGTGTGAATGTGTGCATGTGACCTTATGTATGTTTGTGTCTTTGTGACTTTGTGTGTGCATGTTTATGTGTCTGTGTGTATGCATTTTGTGTGTGTGTGTGTGTGTGTGTGTATGTGTGTGTGCAACTGGGTGTGTGTGACTCACTGCACACTGTGCATTACTGTGAGTTTAATTTCTGTGAAACTCTTGTATTATCTTTGTGATGCTGTGTGAGCATATGTTTTTTTTCCCATAGCTATGTACACTGACTTGTGGGCTAGTTTCTATACAAAGTCCCGGGGGCCACTATTTGTCAAGGATTTGCCCCCTGATCTTATCTATCATCATATCTGTCTTGTTTGACTTGTTGTGTCTATCTCTGATAACAGGTGGGCTGATGAAGTTGCACCATAGGACTCTAAATTGCCCCCCCCCCCCCCCAACCTGGGCCACAAATTGCCAGCCATCCCATGGGCATGTGGTCATTATAAAGCCTAGAGCCCCAGGTGTAGCCTCACAATGACAGACTTAAGGAGGTTAATATATAGTATGACCTTTGAAGAGGTTTAAACAAACCTCACACGAAAATGAGTGTTTCCTCACATACCTATAATCCAAGGTGCTCCCCATTTAAGTCTGCTTTAAACAGACAGTCTGCTTGTTGCGCTTCATCACCAGTTATGGTGTATTCATTGAATATACAGATTAAATTTTTCTGAGCTAGGGTTATTTTTACATTTTCTAATTATTTATATTTTATTTTTTCTTCCAAGATGCCAGTGCCTATTGTGTTCTAATCCCTCCTGTATTTGGTGTACAAGGATTTCTGCAACAAAAGTAAATTATGCCTCAAGGATAACTTAGAAATAACCTACATCATTATCTTAAAATGTATGGCCTGAGAAACGTTGTAGCAATTATTAGTAAACAAGAAATATAGCGTCCGACATTGTTAGAGGAGGGGAAAATATTATGTCACAGAAAGAGTGGTAGATTCGAGGAATAACCTTCACTGGATGAAGCAAGAGATAACACTGAAACTGAATTAAAGAATGCTTGTGATGTGCATTAAGATGTCACTGGTAAGTCTGCAAATAAGTCTATATAACAATAAGTAGGAAGGACAGACTATGCTGGATTTTGCTATCAATTCCTATCTTTTTCTATAACCTAGTCATGTCTAAGAAAGCAACATGTGGTCATTTAACTGCAATGTGTAATGTATTGCCTACCAAAGCTCATACACATGCCTGCAGCATAAGTGAACAGAGACTGTAGGTTCTTATTTGCATGTCAATACCCAGAATCCTTTGGGAATAGGGCAGCACTGTATTTAATTGATTATTTGGCAACGTAGATTTTTCACCATGTTTTAAGTGTTTAAAGGTTCTCGTAATTAATCATTATCTCTAGCTACAGTGGCTTTTTTCCAGGTACTATTGTCTGGTAAACACAACCAAAATTGACTTTCCTCAGTTGTTGTCTGAAACAAGTCTCACTGATCTTATCATCGACGTTTCCTGGACTGCAATAGCATCTGAGGAACTGAGGAACTTAAAAAAAAAAAAAAAAAGACAGAGAGAGAAAAAAATAAAAAAAAGTCTTTCATCTTTTAGTAGAATAGAAATTAATTTTGGTCCAGACCCACCTGAGACTCATTGACTTTGTTCATTGGATGTAGTTCTCTCCATTTCCATTTGTTGCCACAATCTGGGAACATTATTGTTAAGACAGATTCCCAACGGCCCCCCCAACTAAAGAATGGGAGTGAGAACATTACAGACACTAGTGATTCATTATGCTGTACAGATGCCTGTTATCTGATACCATCAAGACGTTTTATGGCCTCCCAAGCAAAGCCAATGACACCTCATTAATGTCCCTGTGTGTGCTAAACGTCCCATCAATACGCAGATAAGATTCAGAGCTTGCCGCGTTCTGCTATGTGAATACATCCCTCTGTAAAATAAATATATGCGTCAATAAAATCAATACCAGTGTAAGAGATACGCGGCTCAACGATGGTTGAGTTTTGCAACGGAATACCCGGGCTTTGTGTAGAAACAGTGCGGCAATTCAATTAAAAAGGTGCTTCATTTAACACCATGTGAATCAGCCATGAAGCAAAATCAAAGGCAATTATGAAGATAATTGGAGAACAACCTGTTCTAGTAAATATCAATGAGATTCTCACTGTGTTTCAGGTGCCAAAGCCTCTTATGACCGATCTGGCCCTGTGGGGAGAAAAAAAAAAAACAAAGAACATTGCGACATTTCCCTTAACCTCTAATATGCCATAATTAACAAAGTGTATGTCGCTGTTTAACCCCTGTAGCGCACACACACCCCTGCTTGCCCTCTCAGAGCCAATTGTGCTGTGCAGCTTTCTAGTTTTTTGTTATTGCATTTGATATGCACAAGACATAAGTGAATTACAGCAAGTAGACATTTGTCTTCAATTATAAAAGGGTGAGTCAGTGGGAGCTGTAATGTATAACTAAATCAGACCTTTGAGTGATTGGCCCACAGGTTTAAAAAATTCAATTTAGTTTTAGGAGCCAGTCCCAAAAAAAATTAGGAGGCTTTGCACACACAAAGTCATGCACACAGACATGCAGAAAATCATGTAGAAAGGCATGCACAGTATATAGTGTCTTATACATACAGTGATACTCTAAAAATTAGAATATCGTGCAAAAGTTCATTTATTTCAGTAATGCAACGTAAAAGGGGAAACTAATATATGAGATAGACGCATTAAATGCAAAGCAAGATAGTTCAAGCCGTGATTTGTCATAAGTGCGATGATTATGGCTTACAGCTCATGAAAACCCCAAATCCACAATCTCAGTAAATTAGAATATTGTGAAAAGGTGCAATATCCTAGGCTCAGTGTCCCACTCTAAACAGCTAAGTAAGCCATAACACCTGCAAAGGGTTTCTGAGCCTTTAAATGGTCTCTCAGTCTGGTTCAGTAGGAATCACAATCATGGGGAAGACTGCTGACCTGACAGTTGTGCAGAAAACCATCATTGACACCAACCATAAGGAGGGAAAGCCTCAAAAGGTAATTGCGAAGGAAGTTGGATGTTCCCAAAGTGCTGTATCAAAGCACATTAATAGAAAGTTATGTGGAAGGGAAAAGTGTGGAATAAAAAGGTGCACAAGCAGCAGGGATAACTGCAGCCTGGAGAGGATTGTCAGGAAAAGGCCATTCAAATGTGTTGCGGACTTTCACAAGAAGAGGACTGAGGCTGGAGTCAGTGCATCAAGAGCCACCACACACAGACGGATCCTGGACATGGGCTTCAGATGTCGTATTCCTCTTGTCAAGCCCCTCCTGAACAACAAACAACGTCAGAAGCGTCTTACCTGGGCTAAAGAAAAACAGTCCTGGCCTGTTGCTCAGTGGTCCAAAGTCCTATTTTCAGATGAGAGCAAATTTTGCATCTCATTTGGAAACCAAGGACCCAGAGTCTGGAGGAAGAATGGAGAGGCACACACTACAAGAAGCTTGAAGTCCAGTGTGAAGTTTCCACAGTCTGTGTTGATTTGGGGAGCCATGTCATCTGCTGGTGTTGGTCCACTGTGCTTCATTAAGTCCAGGGTCAACGCAGCCATCTACCAGGAGATTTTGGAGCACTTCATGCTTCCTTCGGCAGATGAGCTTTCTGGGTATGCTGACTTCATTTTCCAGCAGGACTTGGCACCTGCTCACACTGCCAAAAGCACCAAAGCCTGGTTCAATGAACGTGGGATTACTGTGCTTGATTGGCCAGCAAACTCGCCTGACCTGAACCCCATAGAGAATCTATGGGACATTGCCAAGAGAAAGATGAGAGACATGAGACCGAACAATGCAGAAGAGCTGAAGGCCGCTATTGAAGCATCCTGGTCTTCCATAACACCTCAGCAGTGCCACAGGCTGATAGCTTCCATGCCACACGCATTGAGGCAGTAATTGCTGCAAAAGGGGCCAAAACCAAATACTGAGTCCATATGCATGCTTATACTTTTCAGAGGTCCGATATTGTTCTATGTACACTCCTTGTTTTATTGATTGCATGTAATATTCTAATTTACTGAGATTGTGGATTTGGGGTTTTCATGAGCTGTAAGCCATAATCATCGCACTTTGCATGTAATGCGTCTATCTCATATATTAGTTTCCCCTTTTCCGTTGCATTATTGAAATAAATTAACTTTTGCATGATATTCTAATTTTTCGAGTATCACCTGTACAGTCACACAATCAGACAGTGCCATATACATAGGAAAGAAAGTATACAGTTCCAGGGGAAGGGGCGGCAGTGCTAGGTGGTTTGCAATATCCGTGCTCAATAATACACGGTGTAGATGAGTGTATCATAGAGCCCCATAGCATTAAAAGTCACAGTAATGTGCAGTGTGCATGAGTTTAATGAGTAAATACACAATCTCACTTATATCCACCTAGTCACATGTGCACATACACCACACAGTCACACACACAGTCAAAGAAACAGTGTCACATACACACGCAGTCATAGAGAGGTTTCATTTCCAGGTTGCCATGGTGACCTGGCACCCTGGTTTTGTGGAGTGCTGGATTAAAACATATTGTTACTAACACCTGATGTGTGGATTTATGAGTACTGATCAGATTGCTTCCAATGTTTCGGTTCCTGAATGGCCTAAACAGCAGATTTGGTCCAAAATCAATGATATTGCGTAGCCAAATTTTGGAAATTTGGCTACTTTACACAATCTGGCTCCATTTTGGACCAGATGAATCTATACTGACTAGACCGTTAAGTGTATCTCCATGCCACTAGCATGGATCCAAAGTGTGCATGAGCTACTCAAGGCACGTTACAGAGTTACAGCTCAGAACCCTGACCCAATGAGAATGCTAAGTTATATGTGCTGTAACAGTATTCATCTCTGTGTCCTGACCCAAGTTTTCTCATGTAACTGAACCCTGCTGGCCAGTATTTTTTTGTTGTTGTGAGAATTACACACTGTGGGGATAATAGTTATCTAAGTATGGCTTACAAGGTCCACTAAGATAATATATTTTATCTTGTATATCTTATATCTTATGAGTTTGCTTTTAATCTTGCCAACACTTATATAGATTACATTATATTTCCACCAGACGATGACATCCTGGATAGCCCACAACTCTCAGTTTACACATTTGTGATTTTATGGTTGATTGAACACTAGCAGGAGAGGAAGGGACTACTTATGTACGCATTATTATTATTATTATTATTATTATTATTATTATTATTATTATTTTGGATAAATGTAATGTTATTTGAGAAAGGGAACACCAGCAGGAGAGGAAGGGGTTATTTCTATAAGCAGTATTATATTTATTTGGGGGTAAATGTAATGTTATATGAAAAAATGAACACCAGCTGGAGGGGAAGGGGTTATTTCTATAAGCATTATTATTTGGGGTGAATGTAATGTTATATGAGCAAGTGAACACTAGTAGGAGAGAAAGGGGTTATTTATATAAACAATATTATTATTTTGGGTAAATGTAATGTTATTTGAGAAAGTGAACACCAGCAGGAGAGGAAGGGGTTATTTATATAAGCATTATTATTATTATTTTGGGTAAATGTAATGTTATTTGAGAAAGTGAGCACTAGCAGGAGAGGAAGGGGTTATTTATATAAGCATTATTATTATTATTTTGGGTAAATGTAATGTTATTTAAGAAAGTGATCACTAAAAAGGAAAGGAAGGAGTTATTTCTATAAGAATTATTATTATTTTGGGTAAATGTAATGTTATTTAAGAAAGTGATAACTAAAAAGGAGAGGAAGGAGTTATTTGTATAAGCATTATTATTATTTTGGTTACGTGTAATGTTGTTTGAGCAAATTGGATAATGTATATAGACTGATTTGTTTTCCGAAGTCAATGCAGCAATTGGATTGCAAACTACAAAGAATTTCACCAACATATAATTATACTAGTCTGAAGAAAACAAAGGCTTAATTCCGTAATGATTAATCTAAAAATCCAAAATAGGACAAAGAACGCATCTCGTAACAATTAGTTAAACAACAAAGAGAGGATCTGTGAACAAAGGACAGCAAAGAATTCTTGTTAAAAACAATTCTTAAAGACACAAAGTAAAGTCAAAGTGTTTTAGGAGTTGGATTTGTGAAAGGCTATGGAGAGAAATGTCTGATCTTATGGCCAGGGGAATATATATAGTATACTACTAGTACTAAAATACAATGTGAAATAGGCAGTGAATTAGTTAAAAACTATATCACTAAAGTATACACGCACAGCCAAAAAGGAGAGGGCCATGGGATAGGTTAAGAAAAACAAAGGCAAGGAAATTAATATAAAATATATAAAATAGCTAAAGCACTGATTGTAGTTTATCATAAGGCTGAAACTAGGTATGTCTGCAAACCTTGAATAATCTATATGAACACCAAAGGGTTTCCCCCAAAGAAACAAAAAAAAAAATTTATTTGGTTACTCATTACCTGAATTTGGGCTTAATAAGACTACTAAACCAAGTATCCTCTCAGACTGGCAGATCCATGAAGGACTTCCCTCAGGCTGGCTCTCATGCAACGCTCCCTAGTTCAATGTTGGATGAGAAGGCCTGGCTCACAATCTTATTCTAGTTCACCCCCAAAACTGTATTAGTTGGTTGAGGTCAGGGCTCTGTGGGGGCCAGTCAAGTTCTTCCACACCAAACACAAACCTCGTCTTTTTGTTAGGCCAAGCCTAACCCCTGACGAACAGCCCTATTCCGCCTCCACCAAACTTTACAGTTGGCACAATGCAGTCAACCAGGTAATGTTCTTCTGGCATCTGCCAAACCCTGACTTGGCCATCAGACTGCCAAACATGTCTTCACTGCTGCAGAGTCCAGTGGCGATGTGCTTTACATCACTCAATCCGACTCTTGCCATTGTACTTGATGATGTGAGGCTTGCATGCAGCTGCTCAGCCATGGAAATCCATTCCGTGAAGTTTCTGCTGCACAGTAGTGCGTTCCACTTCTTTTGTCCATATAGTGAATGTTCGTGTTAGATGCTTAGGTATACTCCAGCATGTTTAGCCATTTATTTTTAAAATTATGACCTATCAAGCACCTGAAAAGTATTTCTCGTATGAATAGGAATTAAAAAAAAAACACAATTACCATTATATATACAGAGAGGGAAAAAAGTATTTAATCCCCTGCTGATTTTGATTGTTTGCCCACTGACAAAGACATAATCAGTCTATAATGTTAATGGTAGGTGTATTTCAACAAATAAAAAAAAAATCCTGAAAAACGCCTGTCAAAAAAGGTATACATTGATATAATACATTGAAACAAGTATTTGATCCCCTATGAATCAGCAAGATTTCTGGATCCCAGGTGTCTTTTATACAGATAAAAAACTGAGATTAGGAGCACTCTCTTAAAGGGAGTGCTCCTAATCTCAGCTTGTTACCTCTATTAAATACACCTGTCCACAGAAGCAATCAGTCAATCAGATTCCAAACTCCAAGACCAAAGAGATGTCCAAACCTTGATCCATAAAATGTTTTAAATCTGAGAATCTGTCATAGCTTCCTATTGGTGGACTATGTGACCGTGGTTATTTGATAGCAGCTTACTGTAACATCATGTGACATTTGGGTCAGTTATATAAGTGGTAAGACAGTGCTCCTCTGTGACCTTCCCTTGCATCCTGGTAATTAACATACATTATTCCCCCCAACCATGATTCTCTGTAAGTGTGGTATGTGTGTGTAGGAGGTGTATCAATATTAATGACTTCTTTCTTTAATTAGCTATAATTTAAATATTTCATTTAAATACAAAAAGGGAATCGACACAGTAAAGGAGGAGAGTATATTTAAAAGAAGAAAAACTACCCCAACTAGAGGACATAGTCTTAAATTAGAGGGGCAACGATTTAAAAGTAATATCAGGAAGTATTACTTTACTGAGAGGGTAGTGGATGTATGGAATAGCCTTCCAGCGGAAGTGGTAGAGGTAAACACAGTCAAGGATTTTAAGCATGTGTGGGATAGGAACAAGGCTATCCTAGCTATAAGATATGGAACTGGGGACTAATAAAAGTATTTAGAAAATTGGGCAGACTAGATGGACCGAATGGTTCTTATCTGCCGACACATTCTATGTTTCTTTATTTATTAATGTTCAGTAGTCGGGTCGTATTTTCATTACATTTCTTGCTAAGAGCAACATTTATATGTCTATGGGAATAAATGTTATCAATTGACAGTGCTGCCTATTACTGTATACTTTACTTTAAAACTGGTTATACACATTATTTGTATTTCACAGGACACCACTTGAAGGGACTCTGTCAAGTTCAACATTGCTTATACTGTGAATATAGAAAAAAAAAAAAACGATGAAAATTGACTTTACAGTGTTAGAAAAATTGCAAGCAAATGCATAAACATGGAGAAACAAAATGTGTTTTAAACATGTCTGTGGTGTCTCATGTCTGTGACATCAACTATACTTTTCATTGGGAAATGTGTAATTTGCATATCAAGCTACAGGTGATGTCATAAGCAGGAGAAACTAAAGACATTTATAAGACACATTTTTCCTCCTATTGTGCATCTGTTTGCAGTTTGGCTAACATAATATATAGCTCATTTGCTATCATGTTTAATTCTTGAAATTCACAGTGTAAGCAGTGCTAAGGTGGACAGAGTCCTTGTAAGCCTAAGTAAAGTTGTACTTTGTTTTGTTAATGCTATTTCTAAGTGCAGTAGTATCTTATAGGGACTGTATAATAAAAAATGAGTTTTTTTTTCTAATGTGTCCCTTTAAATATGATAGGTTTTATGTAATCCAATAATGTGTAGGTAAAAAGTGCATTAGCTTTACATGTCAATTCATCTGCAACAAGTGTATATAGCTAAAAAGCTACCACCTAATATCTATTACACTATTATGAAGTTCCCTTAGCATTGTTCATTGTGGATGTTCAATAAAGTTATGCATGCTGCATAATTTTAACAAATGGCCACCCCTAAAACACAGTGACAATGACATAAAAGTGCCACAAGAATTAATCGCATCTAATAGTGGTACAATCTCTGTGTGCACCAATGTGTAAAGCTAACGCCTAACAAAAGTCCAGTTGCTTTCTGTGTTCCTGGATGTCTAGGCTGCCCCGACACTCTTAGTACTGGGGCAACCCATTTCTATTAAAAAAAAAACACCTGGAATTGTTCTGGAACTGTCTTGGGGCTATTCACTAAAAGGTGAGTTGAGTAGCAGGTAAGTTGAAGTGAGTAGCAGGTGAGTTGAGGTGAGATGAACATTTAATTTCATCAATTTAGCAATACGTTGTGCAGGGACAAACCTGGTTAGTTCCTCCTCAAAGTGAACTCATCAGGTTTGTCCCTGCACAATGTATAGCTGAATTTGGAATGTTCATCTCACCTCAACTCACCTGCTACTCACTTCATCTCACCTGCTACTCACCTGCTACTCACCTCAACTCACCTGCTACTCACTTCATCTTACCTGCTACTCACCTCAACTCACCTGCTACTCACTTCATCTCAACTGCTACTCACCTCAACTCACCTGCTACTCACTTCATCTCAACTGCTACTCACCTCAACTCACCTGCTACTCACTTCATCTCACCTGTTACTCACCTCAACTCACCTGTTACTCACCTCAACTCACCTGCCATTCACCTCAACTCACCTGCTATTCACGTTAACTCACCTGCTAGTGAATAATGCCATCTGTGTTGGGATATGGAACAAAAAAAAATAAATCAGTCACTATTATACATAAGACCACAGTGATTATACCTTTCGTTTTAGCTTCCAACCATTTTATTTGTGATGATTTTATACATCACACATAGTTTTTAGAAAACTGACAGCACCTTATGTTTGACATCTGCACCCTGGTCATTAGCATGGTAGGGTGCCTTTATAAACATGGCTCATATACAGAATAAATTGCCAACATTCATGTGTGCCACTGGCGTGTACTCCCGATGTCACATGCCTGATACCCTGCTCTCCACTTTCTCTTAAGAGAAGCTGAGGAGAACCAAGCAGGCTGGGGAGTAAGGCAGTGAGATTGTTATACTTCCCCTTCAACTTTAAATATACACATAAATATAATTATTTAAAAAATAGATATAACAGTCTTAATTACGTGCTCCCATATCGCTTAAATCCATTTATCCGAGCGGAACACATTGGTTTGTCATCCAGGGAGATGATTTGACTGTGGAAATAAAAAAAAAACTCTTCTCTGTTCCACTTGTCACTCAGTATTCGACAGCCGTATGATCCCATTTAAAAAGCAAGGTAATCAATTCTTCCTGTCCTCAACGTTAAATAAATATATATATACACATTGGTCATCAATGCAGCCTGAAAATATTAGCTGTGCAAGAGATCTTCAGTTCAAACATTGGTCAAATTACTGAAAGTATTATAGGAGTCGAGGGACATGTTATGATGTTAAAGGAACACTTAAGCTTGTTAGGAAGTTTTATTATATTACAGAGGAGATCTTTCATTTGGAAGTGTTTTTTTGTAGAAAGCTATTACTTAACATGGAAATTATAGGCAACAATAGAAGTTAATCATACATTGTTTTACATTAGTTCTTCCTGCCATTTGCCCCTTGCATTTTTATGTCCAACCAGCATATATCTCCTGGTTTGCCTGGATTTATAGGACTTTCAGCTATTATGGTGTAAGGCTCCCAAATTGAGGCAATAAACAGTATAATTCCATTGGTTTTCACGGTGGTGACTTTCCTTTTAGAACTTTGCCTTAGAATATACAACCTTCATAGTGGTGAGTTGCAGGTGAGTGCACATTTTATGTGAAGTGAGATGAGGTTTGTTCAGGTGAGATGCACATTTTATCTCACCAGTTGAGCTAGACATTGTGCAGGGACAATCCTGGTGGGCTTCTCCCACTAAGCAAACTCACTAGGATTGTGGCATGTGTGTCTGTCTCCTTTTTATAATTTGTGATGTGATATTCAAGTTACACATTCTCAATATTGTGATTATGTGTAAAATTATATGGTAGTGGAGCTTCTTGGCTCATGCAAATAGTGTTGCTCCACCTCAAATATAAAGGAGAGGTGTTCACACGTAAAAATGTACAAGGAGAGAACAACACACATAATAGGGTGAAACGTGCGTTGACCAGATATGCCATGATGTTAGATGTTATTAGTGCTTCCTAAATCACCATGATATTCTGTTGCATATGGACTTGCTTTATTTGAGCATACTAATTCCTAAGTCATTTGGATACTATTTATCAAGCACAGCCTGGAGTACTCTCTCAGCACACTATCATGACAGCGCTATAACCTTTCTAGGCACAGCGTTGCACCATAACAGTATAACTTCAAACGACAATGGTTACTCTGTTGCAGAGTTTCGTTTATGGAATTCACTTTTCGAGTGAGTACACAGTATCAGTGACAGCCCTCTCACCTTTCTAGAACTTCAGAGCTCTCGAACTATCTGCTGATGAGATCATGATCTGTACATGTCCACTGGGAGCTGTGGTGAGCTTAGCAAGTGTTTGTATTGGATGTGTGTCTGCCCAGTACACTGACATATCAGTTCATGTGTTTGGAGACATTTGGTGCTGGTTATGGGCGTATCTATCGCTGCTAGCAAGCTATGTTTTGAACAATTTTTTTTTAGTAACATTTTTATTAAGTCAAAATTTAATGTGTAACAAATATCAAGACATCTTTGTGGATCACATGTCAAACAATGGCATCACAATATAATGGATCTATGCTCATTTTTATCTTTTAGAAAGGATAGTAAAAGCTTATTATAATGTTCTTATTGTTGGGAAAAACAATTCAACTTATAAATAAAATTTTCTTTAGTCTTGACTCTTACAGGATTTCTGTAATTTTTAGCCATTTATCACAGTAATCC
Source organism: Pelodytes ibericus (assembly GCA_036172795.1). NCBI lineage: Eukaryota > Metazoa > Chordata > Amphibia > Anura > Pelodytidae > Pelodytes > Pelodytes ibericus. The sequence continues at coordinate 188,865,267 of CM069858.1, read as the reverse complement.
TTGATGTGGTGTGTTAGGGGATACTCCTTGTGCCCCTCTGTAGAAGGTCTAGCTAGCCTGTGCTGAGCTTTTATGTGGAGTATATTATTGGTATCCATAGCACTTTCCCAGGATCTGTGTAAACCTATTAAGGCAATTTAAATATTACTATTTTTTGAGAGATTTTGTCTGCATGATATCTTTATTTTACTGCTTTAATTGCATGCAGGACATTGGTCATAGCTTGACCTTTATCTCCCTTTTTGTTCATGTTTACCTCTCAAATTAATGTTATATTAGTGCATACACTATACTGGCACATGCACTTTTCAGTAGGTCTAGCTGTCTGATATGCCTCTTAGCAATACACAATGTTAATTTTTTTCTAGGTAATGGCCACACCTGTGTTTATATATTAGTATTGTTACAGTAGCATCGTGTGCCATTTACATTGTATATTATTGTCTTGTGTCTGTCTGTTTTGGTTTCGTGATCTTTTTATACACACTCCAAACATTCTGGTATTTTTTTACATATCTGAATGTACTGGTGTTTTTTTCTGCCATTTTGATAATTTATTGTAAAATATATGATTTAAAAAAAAACAACTGAATATATGAATAGAGTCAGAACAAAATACACATTTTAAAATGTTGATTGGAGTCTTTATCCAACATAGTCCAGGACTGCCGCTACCCAGATCAGCTCTTGTTCTTTGCAACCAAATGATTGAAAGTCATAGCTGTTTCTCTCATCAGGTACAAGTGGTTACTGTAAATGAGTTAATTTTAATCAATTATGTCTTATAATGTTCTAAACAGAATGTTTCATTTTCTGCTTGTGCACATCTTAAATTATCTTCAGGTGCGTTCGGGAAGTATAATCACATTTAATAGAAACTTTCACTTTCAGTTAATATGCATTAGCTAAATGTTTCCTAACATTTTTACCAGACGGTTCTAACAACACAGACACAGTCCCTCGGGGGAACTGTGAAAGGAATCTAGACCAGTTCACCAGCTCATACTTGTCATTATACTATCATGATTACTTACATTTCTTTTAACTCTTTATTTTATAAAGAACATACACATCTTAATTACATACTTTTTACACATGGCAATACGTTACATTTTTCCATAGTGCATGGTATATACTTGTAGCTTAATTTACATAAGTACAATCCCCATCATTTTCATATATATATATATATATATATATACAAAAAAAAAGACAAAACCAGCAAAAAGTATAAGGGAAAAGAAATGTCTCAGATTTCTCTCTCTCCCTCTTATTTCCCCCATCCCACATCTCACCATTTGGTTTATACTAATTTAAGTCTATACTACACAGAAATAGAATCATACAATCATCATTTACACCTACAATATATCTTTGTATGTGTGACCATGGATCTAACTACGGCGCTGCCCCACCTAATGAGAGATGCCGGGGGCATAAGTTAGAAAGTGGAGAGTCAGCACTAGTGCACATGCTCAGTAGCGCTACCCCTTGCCGTGACAATGCAACTCCTCCCTGTGGTGTATTTAGGTTTTTTTTTGCCCTAGGACTGAATAAACTCATGCACCCCTCAACCCTCATTTGTTGCACCCCTTCCTCTTCTGACACTGCACTATCCAAAACAGTAGAGTCTGCCATAACAGGGATATGCAAAGAGTCTGTATAAGGACACAGACTGCCCATAGTGCCCATGGAAAGGTCTGTGAAGGTCCATAGAACATCATTAAATTGTTTGTCACAAAGAACAA